>VDFB02253011.1:0-25591 GCA_007258455.2 Sequoia sempervirens
CTATAACTCAATGAAAAATGGAGGTTCATGAAAGGTGATTAAAAATATGCATAAAAAATGCACCACTACAGTACGAACCATAATCTTAGTCACCAAAGTTGATCGATGGCCCACGAAAACTCAAACACAAGCGGTTTCCTAAATGCAGCTATAACTCAAAAACAAAATGAAGGTTCAAAAAAGGCGATAAAAAATACGCATACAAAATGGACAACTATAGTGCAATCCACAATTGTAGTCACCAAAGTTCATCGACAGCCCACAAAAACTCAAACTCGAGCGGTTTACTAAATGCAGCTATAACTGAAAAAAAATGAAGATTCGTGAAAGGCGATAGAAAATACACGTACAGTATGGACAACTACAGTACAATCCACAATCATAGTCCCCAAAGTTGATTTAGAGCCCAGGAAAACTCAAACACGAGAGTTTTGCTAAATGCGGCGATAACTCAACAAAAAAGAAAGGTTCATCAAAGGCGAGTAAAATATGCGTACAAAATGCACAACTACATTACAATCCTTAATTGTAGGCACCAAAGTTGATTGATGGCCCACAAAACTTCAAACATAAGCGGTTTCCTAAATATGGTTATAACTCAACAAAAAAGAAAAGGTTTGTGAAAGGCGATACAAAAACGTGTATAGAATGCACAAATACAGTGTAATCCACAAGCGAAGTCACCTAACTTTATCGTTGGCCCACGAAAAAGTCAAACTCGAGCAGTTTCCAAAATGTGGCTATAACTCAACAAAAAATGAAGGTTCACGACAAGTGATAGAACATACATGCACATAATGGACAACTACACTGCAATACACAATCATAGTCACCAAATTTTATCTATAGCCCATGAAAACTCAAACATGAACGGCTTCCTAAGTTAACGCTCAACGAAAAATGAAGGTTCGCGAAATGTAAGAGAAAATATGGGTATAGAATGCACAACTATAGTCTAATCCACAATTGTAGTTGATGCACCAAAGTTGATTGATGGCCCACGAAAACTCAAACATGATCAATTTCCTAAATGCAGCTTTAATTCAGCAAAAAATAAAGGTTCGCGAAAGGCGATAGAAAGTACGGGTAGAGAATGGTCAACGACAGTGCAATCGACAATCGTACTCACCAAAGTTGATTGATGGCCCATGAAAACTCGAACACGAGTGGTTTCCTAAGTGTCGCTATAACTCAAAAAAAAATGAAGGTTCGCGAAAGGCGATTGAAAATAAGCATATAGAATTCTCAACTACAGCACAATCCACAATCATAGTCACCAAATATGATTGATGGCCACAAAAACTCAAACATGAGTGGTTTCCTAAATGTGGCTATAACTTAGCAAAAAATCGCGAAAGCTGATAGAAAATACGAGTATAGAATGGACAACTACAATGTAATCTAGAAGTGTAGTCACGAAAGTTGATCGATCGCCTACAAAAACTCAAACAAGAGTGGTTTCCTAAATGCATCTATAACTCAATAAAAAAGAAGGTTCATGGAATGCGATAGAAAATTAACGTTCATAATGCACAATTAAAATGCAATCCATAATCTTAGTCGCTAAAGTTGATCAATGGCCACAAAAAACTTAAACACGAGTGGTTTCCTAAATGCTGCTATAACTCAAAAAACATAAAGGTTCATGAAAGGCGATAGAAAACACATGTACAGAATGGAAAACTACAGTGTAGTCCACAATCGTAGTCACCAAAGTTGATCAATGGCCCACAGAAATAAAAAAAGAAGGTTCACGAAAGGCGATAGAAAACACGTGTACATAATGGACAACTACAGTGCAATCTGCAATCATAGTCACCAAAGTTGATTGATGGTCCACGAAAACTCAAACACGAGCGGTTTCGTAAATGCGGCTATAGCTCAACAAACAATGAAGGTTCGTGAAAAGCAAGAGAAAATACGCGTATAGATTGCACAACTACAGTGTGATCCAAGAGCGTAGTCACCAAAGTTGATCGATGGTCCACGAAAACTCACACTCAAGCAGTTTCCTAAATGTGGCAATAACACAACAAAAACTGAAGGTTTTTGAAAGGGGATGGAAAATACAAGTACAAAATGAGAAAGAACAATGCAATCCACAATCATAGTAAAAAATGAAGGTTCTTGAAGTTTTGCGAAAGGCGATAGAAAATACGTGTATAGAATGCACAACTATAGTGTAATTCATAATCGTAGTCACCAAAGTTGATCAATGACCCATGAAAACTCAAACACAAGCGGTTTCTTAAGTGCGACTATAACTCAACGAAAAGTGAAGGTTCACAAAAGGTAATAGAAAATACGCTTATAGAATGCACAACTACATTGACAACTACAATACAAGCCACAATCGTAGTCAACAAACTTATAGCCACATTTAGGAAACTGCTCATGTTTGAGTTTTCGTGAGCCATCGATAAACTTTGGTGACTACGATTATGGATTACACTATAGTCGTGCATTTTATACAATTATTTTCTATCGCCTTTCACAAAAATACATTTTTTGTTGAGTTATAGCTGCATTTAGGAAACTACTCATGTTTAAGTTTTTCAAGCCTATCAATCAAGGAAACTACTCATGTTTAAGTTTTTCAAGCCTATCAATCAACTTTTGTGACTACGATTGTGGATTGTACTATAGTTGTGCATTTTTCATGCATATTTTTAATCTGCTTTCAAGAACCTTCATTTTATGTTTGGTGACAATGATTATGGATTACACTATAGTTGTGCATTGTATACGTGTATTTTCTATCCCCTTTCACAAACCTTCATTTTTTGTTGAGTTATAGCCGCATTTTGGAAATTGCTCGTGTTTAAGTTTTCTTGGGACATCGATTAAATTTGGTGACTACAATTGTGGATTGCACTATAGTTGTCCATTTTGTATGTGTATTTTCTATCGCCTTTTGTGTACCATCATTTTTTGATGAGTTATAGCCGCATTTAGGAAACTGTTCGTGTTTGAGTTTTCGTGGGCCATCGATCAACTTTGGTGACTACGATTGTGGAATGCATTGTAGTTGTGCATTATGAACACTAATTTTCTATTGGCTTTCGCGAACCTTCATATTTTTTTGAGTTATAGCTACATTAAGCGAACCGCTCATGTTTGAGTTTTTGTGGGCCATCGATCAACATTGGTGACTATGGTTCTAGATTAAACTATAGTTGTGCATTCTATATTCGTATTTTCTATCACCTTTGATGATCCTTCATTTTGTGTTGAGTTATACCCGCATTTAGGAAACACTCATGTTTGATTTTTTGTGGGTGATCAATCAACTTTCATGACTACAATTGTGGATGACACTGTAGTTATCCATTCTATATGTGTATTTTCGATCGCCTTTTGGGAATCTTCATTTTTCTTTGAATTATAGCTATATTTAGGAAACCGGTCATTTTTGAGTTTTTCGTGGGCCACCAATCAACTTTAGTAACTATGATTGTGGATTGCACTATAGTTATCCATTTTGTACGCGTATTTTCTATCGCCTTTCGTGAACCTTCATTTTTCATTGAATTATAGCTGCATTTAGGACACCGATCGTATTTGAGTTTTCCTGGGCCATCAAACAACTTTGCTGACTAACATTGTTGATTGCACTGTTGTTGTCCAATCTATATGAGTATTTTCTGTCACCTTTTATGAACCTTCATTTTTTGTTGAGTTATATCTGCATTTAGGAAACCGCTCGTGTTTGAGTTTCTATGCGCCATCGATCAACTTTTTGTGACTATGATTGTGGATTGCACTGAAGTTGTCCATTCTATATGCATATTTTCTATCGCCTTTTTGTGAACCTTCATTTTTTGTTGAGTTATACCTGCAATTAGCAAACTTTGGTGAATACGATTGTGGATTGTACTGTACTTGTGCATTTTGTATGCATATTTTTAATCACTTTTCACGAACCTTCATTTTTTTAAAGTCATAGGTGCATTTAGAAAAATGCTCGTGTTTGAGTTTTCGTGTGCCATCGATCAACTTTGATTACTATGTTGTTGTGCATTCTATACACGTATCTTCTATCGCCTTTTGCGAACCTTTAGTTTTTGTTGAGTTATAGTTGCCTTTATGAAACCGCTCATGTTTGAGTTTTTGTGGGCCATCGATCAATTTTGGTGATTACGATTGTGGATTGTACAATTTTTGTGCATTCTATATGCATATTTTTATTCGCCTTTTATGAACCTTCATTGTTTTTTGAGTTATAGCCGCATTTAGAAAAATGCTTGTTTTTGAGTTTTCGTGCACCATTAATCAACTTTGGCGAGTATGATTGTAGATCACACTGTAGTTCTGCATTCTATACAAGTATTTTCTATTGCCTTTTACGGTCCTTCATTTTTTGTTGAGTTATAATAGCCGCATTTAGTAAGCCGCTCGTGTTTGAGTTTTTGTGGGCCATCAATCAACTTTTATGACTATGATTGTGGATTGTACTGTAGTTCTGAATTTTGTATGCATATTTTTAATCACCTTTCACAAACCTTTATTTTTATTGAGTAATAGCCGCATTTTGGAAAACGCTCGTGTTTGAGTTTTCGTGGGCCATCAATTAACTTCGGTGATAACGATAATGGATTACACTATAGTTGTGCATTTTATACGCATACTTTCTATCGCCTTTCGCGAGCATGTATTGTTTGTTGAGTTATAGCCGCACTTAGAAAATCACTCGTGTTTGAGTTTTTGTGGGCCATCAATCAAGTTTGGTGACTACGATTGTGGATTGTACTGTAGATTTCCCTTCTATAAGCATATTTTTTTATCACCTTTCGCAAATATTCATTTTTTTGTTGAGTTATAGCCTCATTTAGGAAACTGCTCATGTTTGAGATTTCATGGGCCATCGAACAACTTTGGTGACTACGATTGTGGATTGTACTAGTTGTGCCTTTTGTACGCATATTTTTTATCGCCTTTTACGATCCATCATATTTTGTTGACTTATAGACGCATTTAGGAAAACGCTTGTGTTTGATTTTTCGTGGGCCATCGATCAACTTTGGTGACTATCCTTCTAAGAAGACCTAGATCGTCCTCTTTTTCGAAAAACTAATTTGTCACCAACATGCAAAAACCCCTCAAAAATAGAATCTAGGAAACATTTTTTTTTGGGAAAATCGAAAATTTGAGTTGTATGGGTGTCCATGTGCTAAAAAGACCCAGATCGTCTGTTTTTTGAAAAAAATATTTGTTCTTCAAAAAGATAGAATTTTTTGAAAAGTAGAAGTATTGGAGATAACAAGGAAAAAAAATTTGAATCTTTTTACGAAAAAATTTGACAAATGCATTTTGTAGAGAATGTCGTTCTGAGTAGACTTAGATCGTATTTTTTTCGAAAAACTAATTTTTCACTAACATGTAAGAACCCCTCAAAAATAGAATCTATGAAACTATTTTTTTTTTGGAAAATAAAAAATATAGGTTTTATAGGTGCTCATGTGCTAAAGAGACCCAGATTGTCCATTTTATGAAGAAATAAACTATTTTTGAAAAGGATAGGTTTTTTTAAAAGTGGAAGCAGTAGAGGTAATAGAGGCAAATTTTTTGAATCTTTTTATGAAAAATCTAAGAAATGGGTTTTGTAGAGAATGCCATTCTGAATAGACCCAGATTTTCCTTTTTTCGAAAAACTTATTTTCACCAACATGCAAGAACCGCTCAAATATCGAATCTACGAAAGATTTTTTCTTTTGGAAAATAAAAAATATGGGTTTTATAAGTGCTCGTGTGCGGAAGAGATTTAGATCATCTGTTTTTAAAAAAAATAAGTAGTTCTTGAAAATGATAGATTTTTTTGAAAAGTAGATAGAAGTAGTAGAGGTAATAAAGGCAAAAAAATTGAATCTTTTTATGAAAAATCTAAGAAATGGGATTTGTAGAGAATGTCGTTCTGAGTAAATCCAGATAGTCCTTTTTTGAAAAACTAATTTTTCACCAACATGCAGGAACCCCTAAAAAATAGAATCCACCAAACATTTTTTTTTGGGAAAATCAAAATATGGGTTTTATAAAAGCTATAGAGGTAAGAAAGGCAAATTTTTTGAGTTTGTTTAGGAATAATTTAAGAAATGGGTTTTTTAGAGAATGTCGTTCTAAGTCGACCCAGATCGGCCTTTTTCAAAAAAACTAAATTTTCACCAACTTGCAAAAATCCACGAAACAATTTTTTTTTTGGAGAACCGAAATATGGATTTTATAGGTGCTTGTATGCTAAAGACACCCAGATCGTCTGTTTTTTGAAAAAAATAGACTTTTTTGAGAAGCACATGTAGTAGAGGTAACAGAAGCAAGTTTTTTGAATATTTTTATGAAAAATCTGAGAAATGTATTTTGTAGAGAATGTCGTTCTGAGTAAACCCAGATCGTCCTTTTTTTGAAAAGCTAATTTTCACCAACATGTAAGAACCCCACAAAAATAGAGACAAAACAATTTTTTTGGGGAAAATAAAAAAATATAGGTTTTATCAATGCTCGTGTGCTATAGAGACCCAGATCGTCCGTCTTTTGAGAAAATCAGTTGTTTTTGAAAAAGATAGATGTTTTAAGAAGTAGAAGCAATAGAGGTAGTACAGGGTAATTTTTTGAATCTTTTATAAAACATTTGAGAACTGGGTTTTGTAGAGAATGTCATTCTTAGTAGACCTAGATTTCGAAAAACTTATTTTTCACCAACTTGCAAGAACCCCTAAAAAATAGAATCTACGAAACAATTTTTTTTGAAAAATCAAAAATATTGGTTTTATAGGTGCTTGCGTGCTGAAGAGACCCAAATCATTTGTTTTTTGAAAAGGAGAAGTAGTAGAGGTAATAGAGGCAATTTTTTTGAATCTCTTTTATGAAAAATCTAAGAAATGGGTTTTGTAGAGAATCTAAGAAAGGACACCTAGATTATCCATTTTTCATTAAAAGTAAGGTGTTCTTGAAAAGATTTTTTTTTTTTAAAGTAGAAGCAGTATAGGTAACAGAGGCAAATTTTTTGAATCTTTTTATGAAATATCTAAGAAATGGGTTTTGTAGAGAATGTCGTTCTGAGTAGACTCATATCATGCTATTTTTGAAAAACTATTTTTTTCACCTACATGTAAGAACCCCTAAAAAATAGAATCTATGAAACAATTTTTTTGGAAAATCGAAAATATAGGTTTTCTACATCCTCGTGTGCTAAAGAGGCCAAGATCGTCTGTTTTTTGAAGAAATAAGTTGTTCTTGAAAAAGATAGATTTTTTTGAAAAGTAGAAGCAGTAGAGGTAACAAAGGGAAATATTTTGAATCTTTTTATGAAAAATCTAAGAAGTGGATTTTGTAGAGAATGTCATTCTGAGTAGATCCAGATCATCCTCTTTTTCAAAAACTAATTTTTCACCAACATGCAAAAACTCCTCAAAAATTGAATCTACGAAACAATTATTTTTGGGAAAATCGAAATATGGGTTTTGTAGAGAATGTCATTCTGAGTAGACCCAGATCTTCCTTTTTTCGAAAAAGTTGTTTTTGACCAACTTGCAGGAACCCCTCAAAAATAAAATGTGTGAAACAATTTTATTTAGGAAAATCTAAAATATCGGTTTTATAGATGCTTGTGTGCTGAAAAGACCCAAATTGTCTGTATTTTGAAAAAATAAGTTTTTCTTGAAATGATAGAATTGTTTGAGAAGTAGATGTAGTAGAGGTAACAAAGGAAAAAAAAAATCTTTCTATGAAAAATTCTATACATGTGTATAAAACCAATATTTTTGAGTTTCGCAAAAAAAAATTATTGAGTTAAGACCCTACTTAGTAAAACGCTTGTGTTTGAGTTTTCGTGGGCCATCGATTAACTTTGGTGACTATGATTGTGGATTACACTACAGTTGTCCAATCTGTACGTGAATTTTCTATTGCCTTCTGCGAACCTTCATTTTTTGTTGAGTTATAGCTTCATTTAGGAAACTGCTCGTGTTTTAGATTTCATGCACCATTGATCAACTTTGGTGACTACAATTGTGAAGTGCATTGTAGTTGTCCATTATGTACGTATATTTTCTATCACCTTTCGTGAACCTTCATTTTTTCTTGAGTTATAGCTGCATGTAGGAAACCGCTCGAGTTTGAGTTTTCATGGGACATCGATCAGATTTGGTTACTATGCTTGTAGATTACACTGTATTTGTGCATTTTATATGTGTATTTTCTATTACCTTTCATGAACCTTCATATTTTGTTGAGTTATAGCCGCATTTAGGAAACTGCTCATGTTTGAGTTTTGTTGGGTTATCAATCAACTTTGGTAACTGCAATTGTGGATTGTAATATAGTTGTGCATTTTGTAAACATTTTTTTAATCATCTTTCATGAACGTTCATTTTTTTTCGAGTTATAAATTACGAAAACACTTGTGTTTGATTTTTTGTAGGCTATCGATGAACTTTAGTGACTACAATTGTGGATTACACTGTAGTTGTGAACTGTATACGCGTATTTTCTATCGCCTTTTGTGAACCTTTGTTTTTCATTGAGTTATAGCTTCACTTAGGAAACGACTTTTGTTTGAGTTTTTGTACGCCATCGATCAACTTTCGTGACTACGATTGTCCATTGCACTGTACATTTCCATTTTGTATGCGTAGTTTCTATAGCCTTTTGTGAACCTTCATTTTTTGTTGAGTCTTATTTAGGAAACTGCTTGTATTTGAGTTTTTGTGCGCCATCAGTCAACTTTTGGGACTACGACTTTGGATTTTACTCTAGTTGTGCATTTTGTATGCATATTTTTAAATTCCTTTCACGAACCTTCATTTTTTGTTGAGTTATAGTCGCATTTAGGAAAACACTCGTGTTTGAGTTTTTGTGGGCCATTGATCAACTTTAGTGACTACAATTGTCGATTACATTATAGTCGTGCATTGTATACGCGTATTTTTTGTCACCATTCACGAACCTTCCTTTTTCGTTGAGTTATCACCGCAATTAGGAAACCACTCTTTTTTGAGTTTTCATGAACCATCGATCAACTTTGGCGACTACGATTGTTGATTGCACTAGAGTTGTCCATTTTGCACGCGTATTTTCTAAATGCAGCTATAACTCAGCAAAAAATGAAGGTTCGCAAAAGGAAATAGAAAATATGTGTACAAAATGGACAACTACATTGCAATCCTCAATCGTAGTCACCAATGTTGATCGATGGCCCACGAAAACTCAAACACGAGCGGTTTTCGAAATGCAGCTATAACTTAATAAAAAATGATCATTCACAAAAGGCGATAGAAAATACGCGTATAGAATGCTTCTATAGTGTATTCCACAAGCGTAGTTACCAAAGTTAATCATTGGCCCACGAAAACTCAAACATGAGCTGTTTCGTAAATGCCGCTATAACTCAACAAAAAATTAAGGTTCGTAAAAGGCGACAGAAAATACATGTATAGAATGCATAACTACGGTGTAATCTAAAAGCTGAAACTCGAGCATTTTCATAAATGCGGCTAGACTCAAATAAAATGCTCGCGAAAGGCAATAGAAAATACGCATACAGAATGGACAACCAAATTTGATAAATGGGCCACAAAGTCTCAAACACGAGCATTTTGCTAAATGCGGAAATAAATCAACAAAGAATAAAGGTTCGTGAAAGGCGAGTAAAAATATGCATCACTAAAGTTGATTGTTGGCTGACAAAAACTCAAACATGAGCAGTTTCCTAACTTGTGCTATAACTCAACAAAATAGAAAGGTTTATGCAAGGCAATAGAAAACATCTGTATAGTAAACTACAATGTAATCCACATTGTAGTCACCAAAGTTGATGGATGGCCCAAAAAGACTCAAACACGAGTGGTTTAATAAATGCGGCTATAACTCAAAAAAAATGAAGGTTTTTGAAAGGCGATAGAAAATACACGTATAAAATGCACAAATAGAATGTAGTCTAAAAGTGTAGTCAACAAAGAGTATTGATGGCCCACGAAAATTCAAACTCAAGTGTTTTCCTAAATGCGGCTATTACTCAACTAAAAATCAAGGGTGAGGAAAGGCGAAAGAAAATACATGTGCATAATGGACAACTATAGTGCAATCCACAATAGTAGTTAGCAAATTTCATCGATGGATAACGAAAACTAAAACATGAGCGGTTTCCTAACTGCAACTATAACTCAACAAAAATTGAAGGTTCTCGAAATGCAAAAGAAAATATGGGTATAGAATGTACAACTATAGTGTAGTCCACAAACTGCATCACCAAAGTTGATTGATGGCCTACGAAAACTCAAACACGAAAATTTTCCTAAACACGGCTATAACTCAACAAAAAATGAAGGTTCGTGAAAGGTGATTAAAAATATGCATATAGAATGCACAACTACAGTACAATGCACAATCATAGTCACGAAAGTTGATTGATGGCCAACAAAAACTCAAACATGAGTAGTTTTCTAGTTGCGGCTATAACTCAACAAAAAATAAAGGTTCGCAAAAGGCGATAGAAAATATGCATATAGAATGCACAACTACAATGTAATCCACAAGTGTAGTCACAAAAGTTGAATGATGGCCCACGAAAACTCATTCTTGAGCGGTTTCCTAAATGTGGCTATAAATCATAAAAAAATGAAGGTTCGTGAAAGGTGATAGAAAATACATGTACATAATGGACAACTACAGTGAAATCCGCAATTGTAGTCACCAAAGTTAATTAATGGCCCATGAAAATTCAAATATGAGTGGTATCCTAAGTGTGGCTATAACTCAACAAAAAATGAAGGTTCGCGAAAGGCGATAGAAAATACACATATGGAATGCACAACTATAGTGTAATCCACAATCGTAGTCAATTGATGTCCCAAGAAAACTAAAACACGAGCGTTTTCCTAAATGCAGCTATAACTCAACAAAAAAATGAACATTCACGAAAGGAAATAGAAAATACATGTATAGAATTGACAACTACATTGTAATCCACAAGCGTTGTCACCAAATTTGATCAATGGCCCATGAAAACTCAAACATGAGTGGTTTCCTAAATGCGGCTATAACTCAACCAGAACCTAAGGTTCACAAAAGGTGATAGAAAATACATCTACATAATTGACAACTACAATGCAATCCAAAATCATAGTCACCATAGTTGATCAATGGCCCATAGAAACTCAAACACGACCGGTTTCCTAAGTGAAACTATAACTAAACTAAAAATGAAGGTTCATGAAAGGTGATAGAAAATACGCGTATGGAATGCTCAACTACAATATAATCAACAATCGTAGTCACCAAAATTGATAGATAGCCCATGGAAACTAAAACACGAGCTTTTTCCTAAATTATAACTCAACAAAAAATGAAGGTTCGTGAAGGGTGATAAAAAATATGCGTACATAATGCACAACTATAGTACAATCCTCAATCGCAATCACCAAAGTTGATCGATGGCCCACAAAAACTCAAGCATTAGTAGTTTCCTAAATGCGGCTATAACTCAACAAAAAATAAAGTTTTGCAAACGGCGATAGAAAATACACATATCAAATGCACAACTAATCTAATCCACAAGCGTAGTCACCAAATTTGATCGATGACCCACGAAAACTCAAACTCGAGTGGTTTCCTAAATGTGGCTATAACTCAACAAAAAATGAAGGTTCACGAAAGGCGATAGAAATTATGCATACAAAATGGACAACTACAGTTGAAACCATAATGCCCACGAAAAACTCAAACAGGAGTGTTTTACTAAGTGGGGCTATAACTCAACAATTTTTTTTGGGGAAAATAAAAAACATTGGTTTCATACACATGTATAGGATTTTTCATAGAAAGATTCAAAAAAAATTCCTCTGTTACCTCTACTACTTATGCTTTTCAAAAAAACCTATCTTTTTCAACAACAACTTATTTTCTTTAACAAAAGATGATTTGGGTCTCTTCAGCACACGAGCACCTATAAAACCAATCTTTTCAATTTTTCCAAAAATATTGTTTCATAGATTCTTTCTTTGAGGGGTTCTTGCATGTTGGTGAAAAATAAGTTTTTTGAAAAAAAGATGATATGGGTTTACTCAGAATGACATTCTAGATATAACCCATTTTTCAGCTTTTTCATAAAAAGATGCAAAAAAATTGCCTCTGTTACCTCTACTGCTACTTTTGAAAAAAGTCTATCTTTTTCAAAAATAACTTTATTTTTCAAAAAATGAAGGATTAGGGTCTTTTAAGGAAACGAGCACCTATAAAACCTATATTTTGATTTTTCCCAAAAAAAATTATTTCGTAGATTCAATTTTTGAGGAGTTTTTGCATGGTGAAAAATTAGTTTTTTGAAAAAAGTATGATATGGATCTACTCAAAAAGACATTCTCTACAAAACCCATTTCTTAGATTTTTCATAAAAAGAATCAAAAAATTTGCCTTTGTTACCTCTATTGCTTCTACTTTTCAAAAAACTCTATCTTTTTAAAAATCAACTAAATTTTTTCAAAAAATGGACGATTACGGTCTCTTGAGCAAACGAGCACCTATAAAACCCATATTTCGATTTTCCCAAAAAAAATTGTTTCGGCGATTCTATTTTTGAGGGATTCTTGCATGTTGGTGGAAAATTAGTTTTTTGAAAAAAAGATAATCTGAGTCTACTCAAAACGCATTCTCTACAAAACCCATTTCTTAGATATTTCATGAAAACATACCAAAAATTTCCCTCTCTTACCTCTACTGCTTCTACTTCTCAAAAAAAATCTATCTTTTTCAAAAACAACTTATTTCTTCAAAAAACAGACGATCTGGGTCTCTTTAGCATACAAGTACTTATAAAACCCATATTTACAATTTTCCCCAAAAAAAATGTTTTGTAGATTCTGTTTTTGTGGAGGGTTCTTGCATGTTGGTCAAAATTAGTTTTTCAAAAAGAGGACGATTTGGGTGTACTAAAAAGGACATTCTTTGCAAAACCCATATCTCAGATTTTTCATAAAAAGATTAAAAAAAAATTCTTTTGTTACCTCTACTGCTTCTACTTCTAAAAAAAATCTATCATTTTCAAAAAACGAACGATCTAGGTCTCTTTAGAATTCGAACACCTCTAAAACCCATATTTCGATTTTCCCAAGAAAAAAAATTGTTTCGTGGATTCTATTTTTGAGGGGTTTTTGCATGGTGGTGAAAAATTAGTTTTTCAAAAAAACGGAAGATCTGGGTCTACTTAGAACGACATTCTCTACAAAACCCAATTTTCAAATTTTTCATAAAAAGATTCAAAAGATTTGCTTTTTTTATCTCTACTTTTTTTTACTTTTCAAAAAAATCTATGTTTTTCAAGAACAATTTATTTTGTCAAAAAATGGACGATTAGGGTTTCATGAGCACACGAGCACATATAAAACCCATATTTCGATTTTCCCAAAAAAAATTGTTTAGTGGATTCTATTTTTGAGGGATTTTTGCATTTTGGTGAAAAACTAGTTTTTCAAGAAAAGGACGATATGGATTTACTCAGAATAACTTTTTTTTCAAAAACAAGACGATCTAGGTCTCTTGAGCACATACCATAAAACCCATATTTTTTATTTTCCCTAAAAAAATTGTTTCGTAGATTCTATTTTCTAGGGGGTTCTTGCATGTTGGCGAAATATTAGTTTTTCGAAAAAAGGACAATCTGGGTTTACTGAAAACAACTTTCTCTACAAAACCCGTTTCTCATATTTTTCATAATAAGATAAAAAAAAATGTCTCCATGACCTCTATTGCTTCTACTTTTCAAAAAATCTATCTTTTTCGAAAACAACTTATTTTTTCAAAAAACACACGATCTGGGACACCCTAGCACACGAGCACCTATAAAACCCATATTTTAGATTTTTCGAAAAAAAATTGTTTCTTAGATTCTATTTTTGAGGGGTTCTTGCATGTTGGTGAAAAATTAGTTTTGTCTACTGCTTCTAGTTTACTAAAAAAAAAAATGCTTTTCAGCAACTCAATTCTTCCAAAAACAAACGATCAGGGTCACTTGAGCACACAAGCACCTCTAAAACCCATATTTTGATTTTCCAAAAAAAAAAAAGATTCGTAGATTCTATTTTTTATGGTTTCTTGCATGTTGATGAAAAATTAGTTTTTCGAAAAAAGGATGATCTAGGTTTACTCAGAACGAAATTCTCTACAAAACTCATTTCTCAGATTTTTCACAAAAAGATTCAAACAATTTGCCTATGTTACGTCTACTGCTTTTTCAAAAAAATCTCTTTTTCAAGAATAACTTTTTAAAAAAAAAATAGACAATTTGGGTCTCTTGAGCACATGAGTACCTATAAAACCCATATTTTGATTTTCCCAAAAAAAATTGTTCCGTGGATTCTATTTTTGAGTTCTTGCATGCTGGTGAAAAAATAGTTTTTCAAAAAAGAGGACGATATGGGTCTAATCATAATAACATTCTCTACAAAACTCATTTCTCATATTTTTCATAAAAAGATGTAAAAAACTTGTTGTTGTTACCTCTACTGCTTCCACTTTTCAAAAAAATATATCTTTTTTTGAATTTTGGTAAAAAATTAGTTTTACGCAAAAAAGGACGATTTGGGTCTACTCAGAAGATAGTTGTGAATTGTATACGTGTATTTTCTATCGCCTTTCGCGAACCTTCATTTTTCGTTGAGTTATATTTGAACTTACGGAACCACTCGTGTTTGAGTTTTCGTAGTCACAATCCACAGTCGTAGTCACCAAAGTTTATTGATGGCCCACAAAAACTCAAACATGAGCGGTTTCTTAAATGCAGCTATAACTCATCAAAAAATGAAGGATCACGAAAAGTGATAGCAAATTTGTGAATAGAATGCACAACTACAGTGTAATCCAGAAGCATAGTCACCAAAGTTGATTGATGGCCCATAAAAACTCAAACACGAGTGGTCTGCTAAATGTGGCTATAACTAAACAAAAATTGAAGGTTCACAAAAGGCGATAGAAAAATAGCATTCATAATGCACAACTACAATGCAATCCAGAATCATAGTCACCAAAGTTGATCGATGGACCACGAAAACTCAAACACGAGTGGTTCCCTAAATGCAACTATAACTCAACAAAAAATGAACGTTCCTGAAAGGGGATAGAAAATATGCATATAGAATGGACAACTATAGTACAATCCGCAATCATACTCACCAAATTTGATCGATGGCTCACAAAAACTCACACAAGCGTTTTCATAATGCAGCTAAAATTCAACAAAAGATGAAGGTTCATGAAAGGTGATTAAAAATATGCGTACATAATGCACAACTATAGTACAATCCACAATCGTAGTCACCAAATTGATTGATGGCCCAAATATCCTGAAACATGAGTAGTTTCCTAAATGCAACTATAACTCAACAGAAAATGAAGGTTCACAAAAGGCAATAGAAAATACGCGTATAGAATGGAACACTACAGTGTAATCTACAAGTGTTATAACGAAAGTTGGTTTCCTAAATGTGTTTATAACAAAAAAAAATGAATGTTTGTGAAAAGTGATTAAAAATATGCAGACTAAATGTACAACTATAGTACAATCCAAAATCTTAGTTACCAAAGTTGATTGATGGTACACAAAAACTCAAACATTCGCGGTTTCCTAAATGGAGTTATAACTCATCAAAAAATGAAGGTTCGTGAAACGAAATAGAAAATTCATGAATAGAATGAACAACTACAGTGTAATCCCAAATCATAGTCACCAAAGTTAATCGATGGCCTACAAAAACTCAAATATGAGCGGTTTCGATTTGCAAAAGGTTATAGAAAATGCGTGTGTAGAATGGAACTACATTGCAATCCACAATCGTAGTCACTAGCTATAACTCAATGAAAAATGAAGGTTCACAAAAGGTGATAGAAAATAGGCGTATAGAATGTACAACTACAGTGTAATCCAGAATTGTAGATGCCAAAGTTGTTCGATAGCCCACGAAAACTCAAACATGAGCGTTTTCCAAAATTATAACTAAACAAAAAATGAAGATTCGTGAAAGGGTGATAAAAATATGCGTACATAATGCACCACTATAGTACAATCCACAATCGCAGTGAGGAAAGTTGATCGATGGCCCACAAAAACTCAAACATTAGCAGTATCCTAAATGTGGCTATAAGTCAAAAAAAATGAAGGTTCGCGAAAGGAGATAGAAAATATGCGTAGAAAATGAACAACTATAGTGCAATCCAAAATCGTAGTTACCAAAGTTGATCAATGGCACACGAAAACTCAAACACGCGCAGTTTCCTAAGTGCAACTATAATTCAACGAAAAATGAAGGTTGGCGAAAGGCGATAGAAAATATGCGTACAAAATGAACAACTATAGTGCAATCCACAATCATAGTTACCAAAGTTGATCAATGGCACACGAAAACTCAGACACACGCAGTTTCCTAAGTGCGGCAATAATTCAACGAAAAACAAAGGTTCGCGAAAGGCAATTGAAAATACACGTATAGAATGCACAACTACAATGTAATCCACAATAGTAGTCACCAAAGTTGATAGATGGCCCACAAAAACTCAAACAAGAGTTTTTTACTAACTGGGGCTATAACTCAACAAAAATTTTTTTGGACGATTTGGGTCTCTTAAGCACACGGGCACATATAAAATTGACATTTTCTATTTTTCCAAAAAAATTGTTTCGTAGATTCTTTTAGGGGTTCTTGCAAGTTGGTTAAAAATAAGTTTTTTCGAAAACAGGATGATCTAGGTCTACTCGGAATGACATTATCTTAAAAACCCATTTCTCAGATTTTAAATAAAATGATTCAAAAAAATTTACCTCTGTTACTACTACTTTTCAAAAAAGTCTATCTTTTTCAAGACCAACAATTTTTTTCAAAAAATGGACGATTAGGGTCTCTTGAGCAAACAAAAACTTATAAAACCTATATTCTCGATTTTCCAAAAACAAATGTTTCGTAAATTCTATTTTTGAGGGGTTCTTGCATGTTGGTGAAACATTAATTTTCTAAAAAAAGGATGATCTACGTCTACTCAGAACGACATTTTCTAAAAAACCCATTTGTCAGATTTTTCATAAAAAGATTCAATTTTTTTTTCACTTCTTCTGCTTCAACTTCACAAAAACATCTATCCTCTTCAAAAAAAACATATTTTTTTTAAAATGGACGATCTAGGTGTTTTCAGCTTATGAGCACATATAAAACCCATATTTTGATTTTAACATGCGAGCACATATAAACAATGGACGATCAAGGTCTACTTATAATGACATTCTCTAAAAAACCCATATTTTTATTTTCCCCAAAAAAAATTGATTCGTAGATTCTATTTTTGAGGAGTTTTCTTACGTCGGTGAAAAATTAGTTTTTCGAAAAGAGGACGATCTAGATGCACTCAGAACGACATTCTCTATAAAAAGATAAAAAAATCTACAATTGTCCTCACCAAAGTCGATCGATGGCCCATGAAAACTAAAATATGAGCAGTTTCCTAACTGCGGGTATAACTAAAAAACAAATGAAGGTTGACAAAACGCGATAGAAAATACACACGTATAGAATGCACAACTAGTGTGCAATCCACAATCATAGTCACCAATGTTGATCGATAGCCCATGAAAACTCAAACATGAGCATTTCCCTAAATGCGGCTATAACTGAACAAAAAATGAAGTTTCATGAAAGGTGATAAAAAATATGCGTATAGAATGCACAACTAAAGTACAACCCACAATTGTTGTCACCAAAGTTGATCGATGGCCCATAAAAACTCGAACATGAGTGTTTTCCTAGATGTGCCTATAACTCAATGAAAACTGATAGTTTCCGTAAGGCGATAGAAAATAAGTGAATAGAATGCACAAATACAGTGCAATCCACAATTGTAGTCACTAAAGTTGATTGATGGCCCACGAAAATTAAAACACGAGTGTTTTACTAAATGGGGCTATAACTGAACCAAAAATGAAGGTTCGTGAAAGCCAACAAAAAATATGCATACAAAATGCACAACTATAGTACAATCCACAATCATCTTCACCAAAGCTAATTGAGGGCCCAAAAAAACTCAAACATGAGCGGTTTCCTACATGTGGCTATAAGTAAACAAAAAATGAAGGTTCACAAAAAGAAATAGAAAATACACATATATAATGCACAACTACAGTGTAATCCACAATCGTAGTTACCAAAGTTGAACGATGGGCCATGAAAACTCAAACACAAGTGGTTTCGTAACTGCAGCTATAAATCAACAAAAAATGAAGTTTCGCGAAAGGTGTTAGAAAATATGCATATTGGACAACTACAGTGCAATGCAATATCGTAGTCACCAAAGTTGATCCATGGCACACAAAAACTCAAACATGAGCGTTTTATAAATGCGGCTATAACTCAACAAAAAATGAAGGTTCGTAAAATGTGATTAAAAATATGCATAGAGAATGCACAACTATAGTACAATCCACAATCATATTTAGAAAAGTTAATTGATGGACAACAAAAACTCAAACATGAGCGGTTTTGTAAATACGGCTATAACTCAACAAAGAATGAAGGTTTGCGAAAGGTGATAGAAAATACGTGTATAGAATAAATAACTATAGTGTAATCCACAATCGTAGTCACCAAAGTTGATCGATGGTGCACGAAAACTCAAATACGAGAGGTTTCCTAAATGCACCTATAACTCAACAAAAAGTGAAGGTTCACAAAAGGCGATAGAAAATACGTGTACAAAATGGGCAACTACAATGCAATCCACAATTGTAGTCACCAAAGTTGTCGATGGCCTACGAAAACTCAAACACGAGCGGTTTCCTAAATGTGGCTATAAGTACACAAAAAATTTAGGTAATAACCGTACAAAATGATGCACAACTACAGTGTAATCCACAAGTTTAGTCACCAAAGTTGGATTGATGGTCCACGAAAACTTAAACTCTAGCAGTTTGCTAAATTCATCTATAACACAACAAAAAATAAAGGTTCATGAAAGGCGATAGAATATACATGTATAGAATGGACAACTACAATGCAATCCACAATTGTAGTCACTAAAGTTAATTGATAGCCCATGAAAACTCAAACATGAGAGGTTTGCGAAACACAGATATAACTCAACAAAAAATGAAGGTTCGCGAAAGGCGATATAAAATGTGTATAGAATGCACAAGTATAGTGTAATCCACAATATGTGTATAGAATGCACAAGTATAGTGTAATCCACAATCATAGTTGCCAAAGTTGGTCAATGCCCACAAAAACTCAAATATGAGCGTTTTCCTATATGTGGCTATAACTCAACAAAAATTGAAAATTCATGAAAGGTGATTAAAAATATTCATACATAATGCACAACTACAATACAATCCACAATCGTAGTCACCAAAGTTGATTGATGGCCCACAAAAACTCAAATATCAAAGATTTCCTAAATACGGTTATAACTCAACAAACAATGAAGGTTCGTAAAAGGCGATAAAAAATACGCGTGTTGTGGATTACACTATAGTTTTGCATTCTATACGATTTTGGATTGCACTGTAACTGTCCATTATGTACGTGTATTTTTTACCGCCTATCGTGAACCTTCATTTTTTGATGAGTTATAGCCGCATTTAGGAAATTGCTTGTTTTTGAGTTATCGCGGGCCATTGATCAACTTTGGTGACTACGATTGTGGATTACACTATAGTTGTTCATTCTATACACATATTTTCTACTGCCTTTTGCGAACCTTCATTTTTTATTATTTTATAGCTACATTTAGGAAATTGCTCCTATTTAAGTTACTGTGGGCTATCAACAATTTTGGTGTCTACAATTGTGGATTGTGCTATAGTTGTAATTCTATATGAATATTTTTAATTGCCTTTCACGAACCTTCATTTTTTGTTGAGTTATAGCAACACTTAGGAAAACGCTCGTGTTTGAGTTTTCATCGGCCATTGATCAACTTTTGTAACTACGATTGTTGATTCTATTTTTGAGGAGTTTCCCCATGTTAGTGAAAAAATAATTTTTCAAAAAAAATGACGATCTGAATCTACTCAGAATGACATTCTCTACAAAACCCACTTCTAAAATTTTTCATAGAAAGATTCAAAAAATTTCCCTTTCTACTGCTTCATACTTTTAAAAAAAATATATCTTTTTAAAGAACAACTTTTTTCTTCAAAAACAAACAATCTGGGTCTCTTTACCAAACAAGCACCTATAAAATCTATATTCACAATTTTCCAAAAAAAATTGTTTTGTAGATTCTATTTTTGAGGAGTTCTTGCATGTTGGTGAAAAATTAGTTTTTCAAAAAAAGGACAATCTGGGTCTACTTAGAACAATATTCTCTACAAAACCCATTTCTCAAAATTTTCATAAAAAGATTCAAAATAATTGCCTTTGTTACCTCTACTGCTTCTACTTTTCAAAAAAATCTATCCTTTTCAAAAACAACTTATTTTGTCAAAAAATGGACAATTATGGTCTTTTGAGCACATGAGCACCTATAAATCCCATATTTCGATTTGCCCAAAAAAATTGTTTGGTGGATTATATTTTTGAGAAAAGGACGATATGGATTTACTCATAATAACATATTTTTTGAAAAACCGAATGATCTGGGTCTCTTGAGCACATGAGTACCTATAAAACCCATATTTTCAATTTTCCTTAGAAAAAATGTTTCGTAGATTCTATTTATGAAGGGTTCTTGCATGTTGGTGAAATATTAGTTTTTCAAAAAAAGGATGATCTGGGTCTACTGCCTCTGTTACTACTGCTTCTACTTCTCAATAAAATCTATCTTTTTCAAGAACTTATTTTTTCAAACAATGAATGATCTAGGTCTCTTTAGGACACACGCACTATGAAAACCCAAATTTTTTATTTTCCCCAAAAAAATTGTTTTGTAAATTATATTTTTGTGGGGTTCTCCCATGTTGGTGAAAATTAGTTTTTTGAAAAAAGGACGATCTGGGTCTACTCAAAACGACTTTATCTACAAAACCTATTTCTTGGAATTTTCATAAAAAGATTCAAAAAATTTGCTTCTGTTACCTATACTGCTTCTACTTCTCAAAAAAATCTATCATTTTCAAAAAAAAATTATTTTTTTCAAAAAACAGACGATATGTGTCTCTTTAGCATATGAGCACCTATAAAACCAATATTTCGATTTTCCCAAAAAGGAAATTGTTTCGTGGATTCTATTTTTGCGGGGTTCTTGCATGTTGGTGAAAAATTAGTTTTTCAAAAAAAGGATGATCTGGGTCTACTTAGAACAATATTCTCTACAAAACCCATTTCTCAATTTTTTCATAAAAAGAATAAAAAAATTGCATTTGTTACCTCTACTGCTTCTACTTTTCAAAAAAATCTATCTTTTTCAAAAACAACTTATTTTGTCAAAAAATGGACGATTAGGGTTTGTTGAGCACATGAGCACCTATAAAACCCATATTTTGATGTTCCCAAAAAAATAAAATTTGGTGGATTATATTTTTGAGAAAAGGATGATATGGATTTACTCATAATAAGTTATTTTTTCAAAATCTGAATGATCTGGGTCTCTTGAGCACACGAGTAACTATAAAACCCATATTTTCAATTTTCCCTAGAAAAATTATTTTGTAGATTCTATTTCTGAGGGGTTCTTGCATGGTGAAATATTAGTTTTTCAAAAAAATGACGATTTGGGTCTACTTAGAACGACATTCTGTACAAAACCCATTTGTTAGATTTTTCATAAAAAGATTAAAAAAAATTGTCTGTTATATCTACTGCTTCTACTTTTCAAAAAATGTCTTTTTGAAGAACAAATAAGTTTTTCAAAAAACAAATGATTTGGGTCGTTTTAGCGCACGGGCACCTAGAAAACCCATATTTTCGATTTTTCAAAAAAAAATTGTTTCCTAGATTCTATTTTGAGGGGTTTTAATTGTTGGTGAAAATTTAGTTTTTCGAAATAAGGACGATTTGGGTTTTCTCATAACGACATTCTCTACAAAACCCATTTCTTAGATTTTTCCATAAAAGATCCAAAAAATTTGCCTCTGTTACCTCTACTACTTCTACTTCTCAAAAAAATCTATCTTTTTCAAAAACTTATTTTTTCAAACAATGGACGATCTAGGTCTCTTTACCACATAGACACTGATAAAACCCATATCTTTTATTTTCCCCAAAAAACTTGTTTTGTAGATTCTATTTTTGTGGGGTTCTTGCATGTTCGTGAAAATTATTTTTTTGAAAAAAGGACGATCTGAGTCTACTCAAAACGAATTTCCCTACAAATCCCATTTTTCAGATTTTTCATAAAAAGATTCAAAAAAATTTCTACTTCTTAAAAAATCTATCATTTTCAAAAAAATAAATATTTTTTTTCAAAAAACGGACGATATGTGTCTTTAGCATATGAGCACCTATAAAGCCCATATTTCAATTTTCCCAAAAAGGAAATTGTTTCATGGATTCTATTTTTGAGGGGTTCTTGCATGTTGGTGAAAAATTAGTTTTCAAAAAAATCTATCTTTTTCAAAAACAACTTATTTTGTCAAAAAATGGACGATTAGGGTCTCTTGAGCACATGAGCACCTATAAAACCCATATTTTGATTTGCCAAAACAAATTGTTTGGTGGATTGTATTTTTGAGAAAAAATACTATATGGATTTACTCAGAATAAGTTATTTTTTCAAAAACTGTACGATCTGGGTCTCTTGAGCATACGAGTACCTATAAAACCCATATTTTCAATTTTCTCTAGAAAAATATTTTTGTAGATTCTATTTTTGAGGGGTTCTTGCATGTTGGTGAAAATATGTGTATAGAATGCACACCTATAGGGTAATGCATAATCGTAGTCACCAAAGTTTATCGATTGCCCACAAAAACTCAAACACGAGCAGTTTCATAAATGCGGCTATAATTGCACAAAAAATGAAGGTTCACGAAAGGTGATAGAAAATATGCCTATAGAATGCACAACTACAGTGTAATCCACAAGCGTAGTAATCAAAGTTGATCAATGACCTACAAAAATTGTCTTTGTTACCTATACTGCTTCTACTTTTCAAAAAAATCTATCTTTTAAAATGGACGATCTAAATCTCTTTAGCATACGAGCACCTATAAAATATTTTTGATTTTCCCAAAAAAAATTGTTTCATAGATTCTATTTTTAAGGGGTTCTTGCATGTTGGTGAAAAATTAGTTTTCGAAAAAATGACGATCTGGGTCTACTCATAATGACATTTTGTACAAAAACCATTTCTCAAAATTTTCATAATAAGTTTTAAAAAATTTGCCTCTAGTACTGCATCTACTTTTTAAAAAATCTATCATTTTGAAGAACAACTTAATTTTTCAAAACGCGGACTATTTGGGTGACCTTTAGCACATGCACCCCTATAAAACCCATAATTTTGATTTTCCCAAAAAAAATTGTTTTGTAGCTCCTATTTTTGAGGGTTTCTTGCATGTCAGAGAAACTGTGTTTATGGAATGCACACCTATAGTGTAATCCTCAATCATAGTCAACAAAGTTTATCGATGGCCCACAAAAACTCAAACACGAGCGGTTTCATAAATGCGGCTATAACTCCACAAAAAATAAAAGTTTACGAAAGGTTATAGAAAATACACATATAGAATGCACAACTACAATATAATCCACAAGCGTAGTCACCAAAGGTTATACATGGCCCTCGAAAAATCAAAATCGAGCGGTTTGCTAAATGGGGCTATAACTGAACAAAAAATGAAGGTTCATGAAAGGTGATAAAAAATACACGTACATAATGGGCAGTTCATAAAGTAAAATCCAAACATCATAGTCACCAAAGTTGATCGATGGCTATAAAACTCAAACACGAGCAATTTCCTACATGCATCTATATAACTTAGGAAAAATGAAGGTTAAAATGCGAGAAAATACGCGATAGATTTTGAAAAAGTGTAATCCATGTTGTAGTAACGAAGTTAGATCGATGGATCACAAAACGCAAACCGAGCTATTTCCTAAATGCGGCTATAATTACTAAACACAAAATAGTGAAAAGCAATTAAAAAATATGTAATGTAATGTAAAACTACAAAGACAATACACAATCTTAGTCACCAAAGTTGATCGATGGCCCATGAAAATTCAAATACTAGAGGTTTCCCTAAGTAAAGTTTATAATCAAAAAAATAAAGGTTCATGAAAGGCGATATAAAATATGCATATAGAGTAACCTAGTGTAATCCATAACTGCAGCCACCAAACTTGATTGCTAGCCCACAAAACTCAAATGAGCGGTGTTTCCTAAGCACGGCTATAACTCAAAGAAATTACAGTTCACAAAAAGGGTCAGGGAAAATACATGTATAGAATGGACAACTACAAGGTATCTATAATCAGAATAAACATCAGCGGTCTTGGGTGACTATAAATAACAAAATGAAGGTTTGCGAAAGGCGAGCAGAAAAATATGCGCATATAATGCATGCCACTTAAAGTGTAATCCACAAGCGTAGGTCACCTGTTGACTGGATGGCCCATGAGTCCTCATACTCGATCGATTTCTGCAATGTGCCTATAACTCAACAAAAATTAAAGGTTCGCGAATGGCCATAGAAAATACGTGAATAGAATTCACAACTATAGTACAATCCACAATCGTAGTCACCAAAGTTAATCAATGGCCCACGAAGTCTCAAACACGAGCGGTTTCGTAAATGTGGCTATAACTCAACAAAAAATGAAGGTTGATGAAAAATGATAGAAAATACACGTACATAATGGACAGTCGTAGTAACCAAAGTTGATATATGGCCTACGAAAACTCAAACACAAGCATTTTCTGAAATGCAGCTATAACTCAAAAAAAATTCAAGGTTCGTGAAAGGCGATTAAAAATATGCATATAGAATGCATAACTACAATACAATTCATAATCGTAGTCACCAAAGTTCGTCGATGGCCCACAAAAACTCAACCATGAGCGGTTTCCTAAATGCGACTATAACTCAACAAAAAATGAAGGTTCGTGAAAGGTGATAGAAAATCCATGTATAGAATGCGCAACTACAGTGTGATCAACAAGCATAGTCACCAAAGTTGTTCGATGGCAGACGAAAATTCAAACTCAAGCGGTTTCCTAAACGTGGCTATAACTCAAAAAAGAAAGAAGATTCCTGAAAAGCCATAGAAAATACATGTATAGAATGGACAATTCCAGCGCATTCCACGATCGTAGTCACGAAACTTGATCAATGGCCCACGAACTCAAACTTGATTGGTTTCCTAAATGTGGCTATAACACAACAAAAAATGAAGGTTTCATGAAAGGCGAGAGAAAATATGCATACAAAATCAACAACTTCAGTGCAATTCACAATCGTAGTCACCATAGTTGATCGATCACCCACGCAAACTTAAACATGAGCGGTTTCCTAACTGTGACTATAACAAAGTGACAAATGAAGGTTCATCAAAGGCGATAGCACATACGGGTAGAAATTCCACAACTACAGTGTAATCCAAAATTAGTCACCAAAGTCGATCGATGGCCCACGAAAACTCAAGCATGAGCGGTTCCCTAAATGCGGCTATAACTCAACAAAAAATGA
>VDFB02253013.1:0-40431 GCA_007258455.2 Sequoia sempervirens
CATGAGCCTATTTATAATAGAGCCTTATTATATTCCCGATTCAAAGGTTTTGTTTTAGTTGTGTTCGGATCCCTGTAAGTAGATGCATATTTGATTTGAAGCTATCAATTCTCCATTCAGACCTTTGTTTCACAAACAAAATCATTTTTAAAATAACCCACCAATTAACCTCATGTATACTACACAAATATATGTAAACAATAAACCAAGAAATTACCCAATTGACCATCCACACTTCTCTCTGTACCCATTTTACTAATAATATGTATTTAATTATTTTTATAATATTATGTATTCCATCAAATTCACCTAAGATTGAAACCCGTATGAAGCTTTACATTGAAAAGCCGGTAATGGCGGGGTCTTGTCGAAAGTTAATTAAAGGTCGAGGGTGAATGATCATTTAACCGTTTTCTCACTTGCATCGGTTCCTATCCTAAATCCATAATAAAGATGCGTTAAGAACCCTCTCATGAATTTAAAAGGGGTTAATCAAAACATTTGTTTAATTCTCCCGCCTCTGAGAAACTTTTTCATTTTCACACGCCAATCTTCGTTCTTTTTGTATTGCATATTCAATCCAAACCAGGCCCCGTTCCATTAAAAGATATCTCACAATCGTTCCACATTTTTCCCTTGTACTCGTCATCCGAATTTTTTTATTCTACTGGTTTCCCTGATTAAAAGCTTCGAAAATCTCAAACGGATTATATTGAATTGAAATCTCCTGCAGCCACTCATATATTTTTTTTATTTTCTATTAAAGCATTTGTGATTTCAAAATAACGATGGGAGTCGGAGTGCGCACACTAACTGTGCTCAAACAATTTGAACCCTTTGGCTTGACCGTCGAAGCCTCTGATAATGGCGATGGGAAGCCCTTCGAGGGAGAATACAAGTATTCTTTATTCGATTCACAACTTATAAGATCAAATGAAGACATTATATCTGCCTCCTGCAACGACTGCGACCATGAGCTTTTCATTCGTGGAAAACAGTAAGTGATTTCTTGTTTTTATTTACCCTCTCTCTATTACATCGAAATATGCACTTCATTCCTCCTATTTATCCTCCTCCGTTTCATTCTATCTGTTACATTAAGTAATACATTTTATTCTTGGAATATATCTTGAAGCAACTTTGTTCTATCCATTTTTTTGTATTTTATGCATATGTCGGGGATTCAAGCAACATGCCGAGTATAACGAGAGGCAACAGCTCGGTGATAAAGCTCCCGAAGTGCACTAAGAGGTCCTAGGTTCTAGTATTGGGTAGTACATAGTTTTTTAAACAATACATGTCTCAAAAGGAAATCATTCACAGATAATCTCAAATACATTTTATTTTCTCTACTTACAATTTGGTGGGACCTCGTTGGGCCAACCTGTGTTGTACATTTTATTTTCTGTACTTGTAATTTGGCTGGACCGTTCTGGCCAACCTCTTATGTACCATTTAGATGCAGAATGCAGTACCGAGAAGCCAAATTGGTATGGATATTTTTTTTTTAATTTGGCAGGCAACAAACCTTCAAATTAACCTTTCTTGCATAAATTTTTAAAATTAGGGCTTTTAATTTTTATCCCTTTACTTCAATACCTTAGTGTGATGTTTACCACGAATATGTGATAAGCTTCATGTCAATCTTTCTTGCATATCTGTTGCTTTATTTTAAGGCCTTAGTGCAATGTTGCATACCACAATGTTCTAGGCATTACAATTATAATCCATAGATATGTCACAAGTTTCAGATCAATCCTTTTTGAATAAGTTTTTAAAATAGGGCAACCTTTCTTGCATGAATAATTAAAATTATGGCATTTTTAAAAACTTTTGTTGCTTTGTTTTAAATTCTCGGTCCATTCCTTCACAGAACAATGGTTTATACAGAAGAATTATATTTCATAACAATGTACGGAATTATATATTATAGTAAATCATATCAAATAGGAGACACATGTCCTCAAATTTTAAGTCAAACTATATAGAGGGCAGATACACCTTTGTGCATGTAAGTATGATACAAATGCATTTATGTGACTAGAGTGTGTAATATAAATTTAAATTTACTTTGAACTTATATTACATAAATGAAGCTTGAAATGGAAAACAAAAAATGATAGAGATGTATAGGAAAGTACAGAATCATAATAGACTAGTTTAAACTAACTATTTAAAATGAAATGAGGATAAAGAGAAAAGAGATGCAAACCTTTGTGCAATTGTGAAGCCAAGGAGTACTTGATTTTGAAAAAAGGGGAAGGTTGTGACCGTTTTGGAGCTTGCCAAGAGTAGTCAATCTCTAGTTTGATCTTTCAAATTCCATGGGCAGTCAATGGAATGAAGTAGGAATCTGTGTTTTCTCTTATCCTAAGTGCTCTAAAACTCAAGAAAAAGATAAAAAATATCAATACGTTTTTAAACCCTAGGTCTACAAGGATTCAACACCCTATTGTGTAGGTAAGGAAAATGGGAGATACAAAATCCAAAGATGCCAAGGAAACAATGAAATACAAACAATAAAAGCAAAGGGAAGGAGAATGAACAAAATACTATCCCTTGAAAATGGATGGAGCTTCATAATGACAATGTAGACTACTCACAAGACCCAAGAGCTGTTGGCGAATTTTGTAGAAGATTGGAGGAGAAGGATACTTAGAAGCCAAAAAAACAGTTTCAAAGCATGAGAGAGAAGAAGGATTCTGAATTCAAAATATGAATCATTCAAGAGGTTATGTTAGGAAAGGAATGTTGGAAACTTGGCAAGTTGGGCCAAATGACAATTACTAACAAATGGAAGTAAAAAGGACACAAGTTTTGAATGCCAAACAAAGATCAAATGGTTGTATGGTTGTGGGGCATTAGTGTGCCGACACAGATGTCCACACAATTGTGCTACTGTCCAAGAAGAAGCAAATGGGAAACATTAAAAATTGGTTACACTAGGCATAAAAACCATAGTTCCACGGAGTTTCCTAATTGGGGGACAAGTTTTGGGGACAAGGGGACCAAGGGCCCAAGTTTGGGGATGGCAGCGTGATGTAGAGTAGGTATGGAGTCGGTTCTAACAACACAATTCAGTCACTGTTTTCAAGTTCAAAACTCAGACAAGTGGTGGAACTCACAATTTACCTTGTCCTCCTTCTAGGTCTCCAAACCTAGTCCCTCAAGCATACCTTTTTGTAAAGGTCACCAATCCACAAACCCTTGACCTTTTTAGATACCCATTTGGCCTCTCCATTACATATGCTAATTGCGAATATGGTTGTTTTGGACCAATTCACTGAAACAGGGGTTTCTACGCTGTTACAAGGCCTAATTAGGCCACTTTTACAAAGCAAGTGTCCTAAATTCAACTTCCAAACTCCAAAACTCTTCACCAACAGTCTTCCTAGGTCACATAAGGTCCCAAACCACCATTGGTTTCATCAGAATTCATATTAACAGAACTAAATGTCCACATAGTGATTGTCATATTGTACATGTTTGACTTTCATTTGTGGTATATAGAGAGTAAGAATGATGTACATTGAAGCTTCTAGAGGAAGGGATCTTCGAGGAAAAGAAAGATGCGCAAGGAGGCTTCTAAGAGAAGAAAGATGTAGGTGGAGGTTTCTAGAGGGAGGAAGCTTGTATGGGAGAATTTTTGACTTAGCGATTGTGCAATAGACAAGAATATACAATAGTCTGTTAAAATACACTAGCTCATGTAGCTGTGTGTCACTAGAGAGTTCCTTGCTTCCTCATAGGATTGTTTAGCTTGGGCACAAAGACCTTAACATTCCCCTATTGCATAGTTGGATCTTGTGTTCGGCCTCTTGTAGTGATAGATGATAATGCTTTGCTACATACATGCGATAGCATTGGTTTTTACTATTTAGTCTTAGTGTTCTCTTTTTTCTTCATCAACTTTGTGCTTTATTGAGGAGAACTCCTCATGTCTATTTGTACTTGTACTTAGATCTTATATTTTAGCCTTTCGGGTTATCTATTCGAGTTATGTTTACATTGCTTTATTGCTCAACATAAGTTTCAGAACAAAGATCTCTAAATACCTCCATCACTTATCAAAGGCCATCGAAAACATAGACCATATCAGGTTTAAGTTCTCAATATATAGCATCTTCTCTATGCTCAATCTTAGACTCAATGAAGGTTCATTTCTATCAACAAGCTTACACTTATGCCTCCTTCAAATCATCTGTTGACATAAAAGCAAGAAAGGGTATAGGAGCATTAGCTTTTCAAAATAGAAGAAAATATAAGCTTTGTTTAAGCATGTCAATGTTTTTCTGTGTTGGTCATATTAGTTCTCTTCATGTTAAAAATCCTTAGCTAGGGCTTAACTTACCATGAAGTGGTTAAGCGTAAGGAGAATTCTAAACAACTTGCTTGAGTCCGAGCTAAATTTGTGAGGGGATTAGTGCCAACTACATCCTAAGTGGTTGTCAAGAGAATCTTGTGCTGAGGATAACCCATGCCAAGATATGGAATACATGCCGCATAGAAGGGTGAGAAGTGGCTGACATCCAACTGACATAATGTCAAAAATGATTAAATTGAAGGGAAGCTGCATAATTAGAAACATTGAAATGTAAAACTTGTGCACATTGTTCAAGTGAAGCATTATAATTTTTTTTAATGGGAAGGATAGAAGACTGGAATTTTTTTATATTTTTACAGCTGTCGAGAGTCATGGGAATTTCAGGTATGTACAACATAGATGAGGAAAATTATAGAACCCAACAATAACGATCCAGTGGTTCAGGAGACTGTAAACTTACTCAGGAGGTTGTGAACTAGCTGATGGGTTCTTTTTTGGAATTCAGTATTAAAATCAAAGAAAAAATTATAATCCACTGAAAGTTTATTTTCATTGCTTATTATTAAACTCATAATCTCAAAGCGATTGGTGGGTAATCCACGGATAGATTAAACTCATAATCTCAAAGCAATTGGTGGGTAATCCATGGAAAGATTAAACTCATAATCTCAAAGCAATTGGTGGGTAATCCATGGAAAGATCAAACTCATAATCTCAAAGCAATTGGTGGGTAAAGTAGAAATTTGCAAGGCAGTTAATCATAAAGCGTTTCCTGAGAGTGAGAAGTTCAAGGAGGAAATACAACAATTTAAGGCTTATTATTATTTAATACCAGAGCATACATGGCCACATTGCTCATCACCTTTTCATTAGGAGCAGCACACTCCCTCTGAATCATTATTACTTCTTTTGTTATTCAAAACCTTTCTTCTTGAGGGGGAATAGACATTGGAGGATTTTGGTGAACCAAATAGAGAATTATTGGTTAGCAGTAGCACTACACATGTTGATTCATGCAAATGAAATTAGATGTCTACTGGGACAATCCCGATGATCTGTTCTATAAAGCCATTCTCTTATTGGTGTTCCTTAAAGTAAGGATTGAATCTCTCAGTGTTTTTCAATTTCTCTTATTACAATTTCTTGTTTCATGTTTATCATTTTATCTAATACGATTTTGCTACTAATCATTTCCATTCTTTCTTTGCAGTTTGGTTTGGAGCTCAGGTTCTCAAGTTCTTAAAAGATATAGTGTACCATCAATGATCATTAAGGTACTTTGGAGTTATTTTTTTAATTTTTATCATCTTTGAATAAAACATTGATACCTTATTACTGTTAATACATGTTATTAGGGCACCTGATTATTTGATCAACTTGTAAGAAACCAATGGTTCAGTTTTAATTTTTATTTTAAAAATCAATTTTGTCTGTCTAATTTTAAGTTTCAACTTCATGTATCATTCTGTATGATGCTTGTATGCTTGTATGCTTTTTGCATTATTTTATATGCTCGTCAAATTTGAGAAATTGTCTACTTCTTGGTGTTAAGCTGTTGTTTTAAGGTGCAAATTTTTCACTAGGCATCCTGATTTTTTTTCCCATAGAAGTATTGAATGTTGAATGACTTGAGACACAAAAAGGTCTGTTTTGCCAATGCCTGCCTGGTAATTGTTTCACCACACCGAGTCAATGAAAGATTAAAAAGAAGGCTGATTAGAGGCTAATAATAGGAGTCTATGCAAATCGAGTCCAAAAACCGTCAAAATACAAGCTGCATTAACATTGCTTTGTCCAAACAGTGGTTAAACTCAACTGCTTGGTTAAAGCAATCAAACACCAAATAACTATATGATCAAAAAGTTAAGATGCTGATTCTGGTTTAGATCCTGGTCCGGTTTGGCAGATTTGGTTTGTGGATTGGGAAACTTTTAACCCATACCAAAAACATATAAAAATCATAAATATATAAATATTTAACATAAAACCAAGGATAATCACATAGCATACATTTAATAAACAAAACAACCATAAAATTTTATAAATTCAAATGCTGCTAATATTAAAAGCTTAACCCCATTTGTGTGGACCCCTCAGAAAGCATAAAAAACAATGTTCCACAGGGTTGCAGAAAGAGGATCTCATAACAGTGAATATCTAACTGTAATAGTCCAATTTTTTCTGCACCTGGAATGGTGGTGAAACATCTCCTTGCCATACCTATGGGTGTCACCTGCAAAGGGGGCTGTCCTCAGGAAGGCCGTGCAGTGCAGGGAACCTCCCTGTGGACATTCCCCTCTACAGGGAATGGCCCTTCACTGCAAGGACCATAGTTGAAGAACTCGGACTTGGCAATAATTCGGCAGGCCCAAAATTTTTAAAAACTCGAGACTTGGCAAAAACTTGGGGAAAAACTCGGCAAATTTATTAAACATTTGAAAATACACAATTTTTAAAATATTCTTAAAAAACACACATATAAACTGAATTTTTAGAACATATTACTGATTTGAGATTTCATCATATGTAAATCAAAATTAGAGTTTAATACATATCAATCATCAATGTATCAACTGATTTCATCATATATAAATCAAAATTAGAGTTTAATACATATCAATCATCAATGTATCATAGACCAACAAGCAAGTTCAACTTTTGAATACATATCAACTTCAAGTTTCGGTATCAATAAAAATTATCTATCATAAATTTCTTCTATGATTGAAACTCAAAAGCTTTTGTCGCTGTTGTGTGGGTGGTGCTGAAGTAGATGGTATAGTTGCAGTGTCCTTAATAGGAGCCTCAACATGTGCCTCATCCATAGTGATAGGGTCAAGCTGTGTGTGTGAAGAAACTGCCTCTGTTGGTTGACCAAGCTCGCCTTCTTCCTCTTCATATGTTGCCACTTTTGCTTCCCATTCAACTGCCTCTGCCTCCCTCTCCATCTCAGCTAACTCATCATCACTTATCCATGGTTCCACATTGACCTCATCAGGCACAACCATAGTTGAAAAACTTGGATCCGGCAATAACTCGGCAGGCCCAAATTTTTTGAAAACTTGGGACTTGGCAAATTTATCGAACATTTGAAAATAGATAAATTATTTAGATTTATTAATATAATATAAATAAATATTAATAGATAATATATTAATAAAAATTATAATAAATAATAAAATTTATAATTTTATTCCATTGTTTATAATGGAATAAAATATAGATAAATGTTTTAGACAGTAATAATAAATTCATATAATAAAATTTAAAATTAAAATAGAAAATTATAATGTATATGATATAATAAGTATTTATTAATAATTATTAATATTTATTAATTATTAAAATATTATTCATGAATCATAATAATAATATATTAATTATAAAATATTAAAATATTATTCATGAATCATAATAATAATATATTAAATTTTAATATATATAATTTTTAAATTATTCAACGAATCCATAACAATAGCCATTTATTAAGTTTCTCCCGTAAAGCTTGAAAAAATACGAATAATAAATGGCTAAGGTATAAGTTATAACTATATAAAATACAAATTATTTTTAAATTATTCAGATGCATAGAGACAGAGATGTAGAATGGAGTTTTCAAGATTTTCACGCAAAATATAGAGATGGAGCCGCAGAGAAAAAAATGATGTCTTTTGTGCAAAACAAAAAAATTGGAAAAAAAAACCTATGCTTGTGCCCTCGTCACCTCGTTGCGTGCCCTCGTCGTCCTTGCTTTTTTCTATGTCAAACATTCACGTTTTCTTTTTTTATTATCAAAAACCCTAAACGCTTTTCCATTGATGCATTTTCTGCAAGTTAATCGCGTGTTTTCGCGCTTTACTAGTTAACTTTCGGCGATTAATTAGAATGAATCAGAGGCGATTTATATTGTGAGTTACTCGCAGTCATAGATGACTTGCGATTACTTGCGATTAGGGCGAGTTTTCTGCGCTTTTTGCATCCTTGGCAAGGACATACTTTGTAGAAACCATCTAGGAATGTGTTGCTGTCCTCTAAATTGCTATGGGACATCTAGATGTCCCTCAATCGTAGTGTGGATGGTTGGGCAGCTCCACACATTATAAGAAAACTCATTTATTTAAATCACAGTTATCTGTACATTTTCTTTCATAAAATTTGTGAGTATTTGAATCTTCATTACTCCTTTGTAATCTTTACCTATCCTCTTATTCAGTCTTAATTTCAAAAAGTAATAAATAATTCATTAACTTTATTTTCCTTGATTAGTACCTTGGGAAATTTAAGTCCTGCCCAAGCTGGTTGAGGACACAAATGGGAATCTCATCCCTTGAATTAATCCAAAGTGACCAAATCTGGAGCCCAACAGCCCAATAGGGGCAACAAATCGCACGAGCTCAATGGCCTGTGAAGGTTTGAAATTTGGTGGCAACAACAACACTACCAAGTAAACCAGTGGACCATGCCCTTAGCTGTTAACTTAAGATTAGTTGATTTTTTTTTTAAAAAAAAAAAATCTTGAATTTCATTTAGATATAAAAATCAAGCACTTCAAGTTTGAATTTTCTACCGTGCTTCCTTGCTGTCAGCAAATTGGATAAATTCTATATTTCTACTTGTACCACTTAAGCTCAGTACATTTGATAATACTCTGTATTTGTTATCTCTTATCAAAAGACCAACTTAAACAAGCAAAGAAATGGTTTGCCTTGGTGATCCTACAAGTGAAAAAACGATTTAACAGTTCTAGAAATGAGGAATACAACACAACATTTGCATTGGAGAATGAGTTTGGCAAACCTAGGGGGACCTTGAAAAATAGGGAATTTAAAATATCGGATATTTGATTAAAATACATAAAAAGATAGAAAAATCTAACCAATCCTAAATTGCATTTTTTGAAAATTTTCGAGCTTGGTTAAAAGTGGTAAATTATGAAAAATGGCATGCACCTTGAAGGTTTCAGCTGCCTCAAAGGCTTAATTTAAGCTTGGTAGCTTTGCCCATTGCTGCATCTTATATCATGATAGAAAATGTGCTTAGGGAATCATATGCAAGGGTTGTGAATAAAATGAGGCATCCGTTGAGGAGTGGGCATGGTTCACAAAGGTCACTTGCTTCTCCATCTTATACACATAGTGTCATCCTTGATATTGTAGTAGAAAGCTATCCATTTTTGGGTAGGAATGAAGATGAGGCTAGTAATGTGAAGAGGGCAAAGAGACCATTGGAGAGACATTTAATAATGAAGCTAGAAAGATTGCTAACCAAACCAGCAAGATGCTTCAATGCAAATGGTTTGTATTTCAATGTTGCTCAATTACCCAATTGGCAAGACATGATAAGAAAAATAAATGAATCTCCAAAGGGGAATACGACCCTAGGTAATGAAAAAGTGCATAGCATTTTATTTTCAAGGAAGTCAAACATATAGATACTTCATTGGCTCTCATTAAGGCCTCATGGAAAGAAACACGTATGTCTATTATTTCTTATGGATGAAAGGATTCAAAAAATAGGCCATTAATTAATGCGATTGTAGTGTGATCTATAGGGGCAATGTTTCTGAAAGCCGTGGATTGTGAGTAGGTGAAGGATGCACAATTCATTGTTGACATCCTTATACAATGCATTCATGAAATAGGCCCTCAAAATGTTGTCTAGGTTACAGACGATGCAATTAATTGCAAAGCAGTTGGTATGTTAGTTAAGACATGGTTGTCACATATGTTTTGGACACCTTGTGTTGTGCATTTGCCAAATCTCATGCTAGAGAAATTGTGTACAAAAATAGATTGGATCAAACAAGTCTATGCTGATGCTGAAGAAATCCAAATGTTCATCACAAACCACCACATGTTGTAAGCTATTTTTAGATCATTCTTGCGAACTAGAGCTATTGATGGTAATTGAAACAATGCAATTTTTTAATTTTATGTTTTACTTTAGTAATTTATTTAAAAAAACTAAAAGTATACATTCTTCTTTGTTTTTAATTTTTAATTTTTAATTTTCAAATAAAAGGTTGTTGATACTAGATTTGCATCCAATACAATCATCTTGAGATGACTTGTGAAGGTGTGGGGTGCTTTTTTTTTTTTTTTTGATCCGTAAGGTGATATTTTTATAGATATTTAAAGAAATTTACAGTCGTCTGCTAGGCAGGAAATATTCAGTGATAACCATTAGACAGCCAAAAAGGAGCTAACAAGGATGAACTCCATACAGTTCAAAAACAGGAAAAGTAATGAAACGAAGGAGATAAAACATAGGCCTAACCTCCACAACAGCCAAAAAAACATAGCTCAAGTTCGAAGATACAAAGAATACCAAGACAAGAGCTAGCAGAAACCAGACGGGCAACAACAAATACCCCACTAATTCACCAGAAACCGTTTACCTCTGCAAAACAAATGAAACCTTCCAGCCATTCCGTTCCATCCACCGGCACTATCTTCAATTTTCGTTTCAGAAACTCCACTGCCACATCTGCAAGCTTTCAGTGCCGTGATAATGCGGGTCCTTTGAGATCTAGAAGAAAAGGATAAACCTTGACCGCTTCATCAGATTCCCATAGGGAAGCTAGGTCTGCAGGACGCGGGATACCCTTACCAATAAAAGCCGCCTTCAAAGTCATTTCGAGGCCGCCAAGCAAGTCTTCCTGGAACATTCGCACCATCAATTCCATGGCCACTGTCTTCGGGGTATCAAGATCCAGGAGCACGGCGAGGAATCGAGATGAAATTTGAGCATTGTCGCGGGCGAATTCTTTCCTTTCTAAGTGTCCTTTACCAAGGACCATCTTCATAGCAGCAACCGACGCCGGATCATCCATGAGCAAGATGCGCTTTAGTCGCTGGTCCATGACCTCACGAAAGGCAATTTGCCTCTCCGTAGCCATTAATGAAACAGGAGTATCAACACCGAAGGAATCCAGACCTTCCACCGAGATGAGAATGGTAAACTTCGGCTTCGACTGTCTCTCCATTGACAGGAATTTGCCAGTCGCACCCTGCAACAAAAACACAAAGGCAAAAACCAAAATGCAGAACCCATGCTTAGGAACGAACTTCATAAACTTAATAAAATCCTCGAATAATGATCCGTCAGACATCGCATACGGAACAGAATTATGGCGAAGCAAAACTGTCCTTGGCATAAGTAGAAATACAGTCATCGGCCATCCAACTTAGAACCATAATCAATGCAATTAATGGCAATTTCCAATCGGCACGTCCGCGAACAGAACAAGGGTAGCCGTGCCCGACGTGTCACCCAGGCGGCGCCGTGGGAACTGAGCCCAACATGCCACTAAACCAACTCCAGAAGTTTCGAACTAATAAACAACCGATAAACCAAGCAAGGAACACCCGAAATCCGCCAAATTTAGAAGGTTTGATGTGACTAAAACAAGCCAAAACCGAAAGCTATCTGTCCAACCCGTCCGCCACCTCACGTCCACCCTGGACACCCAATGCCTATGTGAGGGGCGAGGGGGAGCCCACCCATCCACCCACAATGAATTACATTTTTGGACAATCTTTGAAGCCAGGACCAGTTACTCCCAAATTAGACAACTAATCTGCTTCAGTATTACCTTCCCTAAGAGTGTGGTTTAACATAACTTGCTCAAAGTTGTTTAACTGTTCCAAAGCCGCTTCCAAAAAAACCCCCAGTTTCCAATTGTGAATCTGCCTCGTCCTTAGAGCATTTATGACGACTGTTGAATCCCCTTCAACGACCAAGTTTTGAATGCCTAGTTCTTTGCTTAGATTGAGACCAAGAAGCAGGGCTTGAAATTCTGCTGCATTATTCGTTCCATCTGCAAGAGGCTGAGCTAGTTTCCCCAAGACCGAGCCAGTGCAAGACCTTATTATGCAACCAGCTCCGGACGGTCCCGGATTCCCTTTGGAAGCTCCATCAAAATTTAATTTGGCCCACCCCGATTCAGGAGGGATCCACTTTGTCTTATTACGTTGTTCAGCAGAAGCAGCTTTGCCTGAACACTCCAATGGAGGAGATTTGATTCCAAACCATTGTTTCATAATCCATGCATCCCATTTAGTGAAATTAAGTTTCTTTTTTTTTCTCCTGCAACTGAGAATTGAATAGTTCTACAATGCAAGCCTCAATCTTGCCTGTAGCCTTGGGATAGACAACTCTTTATCCTGAAAAAGGCGTCTGTTTCTTTCCTTCCAAACTTCCCATAAAAGAATTGAAGGGCTTATTTTCCAAAGGTCTCCAAAGATGGAAGAATGATCATAACTTGGCCAAGAATTTAAACAACCCAAAAGGGTGCCTAGAAGAGCAGAGGACCATCTTAATTTAGAACGCATCCAACACCATAGCTGTTGAGTATATGTGCAATTCATTGTCCGTATGGAGGTTACCCCATTTTGAGAGGGCAACAAATGTAAAGCAAATGATTTTCGATGACACTTGGTGGGATTGTGTGGAATATCTTCTTAGTTTCATTGAGCCCAAATATTACAGCAAAAAAATCTTTGCCATCCCAACAAGGGTGCCACCATACTTTGATGCAAAAGTGAGTGCAGGGTTTAGGAAAGCTCTTAGTAAACTCTTCCTTGATCTTGATATGGAAGATGCAGTTACAAGTGAGTTTGTTGATTTTGTCGCCTCCATTGGTCAAAGTGTTTTTGCTCTTTGTGACAAATCTAGGAAGGATGCTCACTAGTGGTGGTACCTCAATGGCCACAAATTGCCACACCAAGTTCTTCCAATCAATTTTTTTTTTGCATTTAATTTTAAGAATTTTTACCCACTCTTTAAATTTGGTTTTATCATTTGAAAATTATTATCTTCAAATTTGAAGTTTGATTTACAAAATTCTTAATGTAACAACTCTAATGAGAGCTCCCTTTGCTTCAATAAGTTGCTAGTTCTTCTTTAGTTTAATGGAATTGGAGTACATACTCCTTCATCCACTTAGTGAATTGCAATCGATTGGCATCAAGCAAAGTAGAGGAGCTAGTTTATGTGTATTCCAACTTGCACCTTCTTACTCACAAAGATGATGAGTACAAAGAAGGGGCAACAAAGTTGTGGGATGTAGGACCGGAGTGAATTGACTATACGATCTTTCTTTTGTTACACAATCTTCAGTTTTCAAGGAGTCAAGTAGCTAGCATGCTTTTAGTCCAAGTGGCAGTGGGGTTCCATGTGGTTCTCCTAATTTACTTGCATCATCTAATGTTAATGTGGATGATGATTTTGGTCTTGATGATGGCCCATATGATGCTGATTAGTGAACTGATTACTAATTGTATTATTTAAATATTAAACAATGATTAATCTATCATGACATTCAAGTTTGATCCTTTTGATATAAAAGATTGAATTTAAATTAATATTCTATATTTCAAAATTTGAAATTTGTAATGGTTTGGTTTAGCATATGCCCATATGGTATATGGCATTCTAAACTTAATTCTCTTTTGAGGCTGCATATATTTTGTGCGGATGTATCCAAACATACCCAATGCCCCCCCACCGCCCTCCCAAAAAAAAAAAAAAAGAGAAAAAACTGTGGCATATTGTACCCATGTACACGTACCTGTACCCAATTCAGCAACTTAGGGTTTTAAAAAGCAAAAAAAATAAAATAAAATGTTTTGGGCTGCATTGATTGAAAACCAGCATTTTTTGCTTAACATCTTTCCGGTTAAATCTCGAGTGATTGAATTCCATATATACTTTTGGTTTGCTAAGTCAATCCCAATTCTGAGTATTGCTAATATGATATAAAGTTATAAACCATTTTTATTTATGTACACATTCAAAATTTCTGTTCAATTGATTGTTGAAAAGTCTACATAAATGATAAATTGCAATTTCTTTTACTATTTTTCATAATTAATTTTTCAAATATATTTATCTTAGTTGCCATCCCCTAATTTTTGGAAGAAAATTGCTTTCTAAAATTTGTCTCCTTATCACTGCATCCCCTCTTTCTGAGACTTTGTGGAACACTGGTTACAACCACCTTGTAACTTCCCCAATCAATAATAAATACAAGCCACTCTCATTGAAGTGGTCCATTTAATATTCTCAAAACTGGTGCATTAATTTTCCCAACATTTGGTATCAAAGTGAGGAAGCCCTAACAATAGTATGTTGATCCAGAGTGAGACATGCTTTGGAGAGGGTATGCTGATTGAGAAGAAAATAGAAGGCATAAATGAGAATTGGCATTCAAGGAGGTCTATCCAATCAGTATCAAACCTCTATCCCAGGAGTAAATCACTGTCAAAAGGAAAAAAATCTGTTGTCAAATCTGCTTTACAAGGAGACTTTGTGGTGCATATGATTCGGTTGAACAATAACCATATGTATGCAAAGTGATTGGGTACAGATGAACAGTAGCAGTATGGTATGGTGTGACAAACAGTGATCCAATTCACTTTTCCAAAAAAAATCTGATTTTTAACTGTTTTGCTGCTTTTCCATGGTTTAAGGCCAATATTAATTTGGTATGGCATTTGTTTCTAAATAACATGGTTAGGAGTGCATAATAATGAATTTAGGACATGTATGCACTGTTTCACAATGGAATTCCTCCTTTACGTACAGGCTTCTTTTGTTTGGAAGTAGGCTACTTTTAGGGCTATGACTAATTTTTAACTGACAAAGATTTATGGTTTAAATGTGGTATGCATGTCAAAACAATTGCAGAGATTGTCAGTGCCAGCTCATGAATGATATCTCTATTAAAACAATCATAAAATTGTCTCTAAGATTTCTGTATTTAATATTGTATTCTTCTTCTATCAAAAGAAGTAGATATTATGTTGACTCTTATCATAATCATGAATTGATTTGTCAGGCTTCCTGGTGTCACATGGAATCCATACCCGAGCCACTTCTATGTATTTTGCATCTCGATAGCTTGATAACATACACATCATCTGGTAAGCAGAAGATGTTTTTCCAGAAGCTCTTTATTGAGGAAGGCATATTGGTTTTTGAAAATATGATATTTTGTATTAGTTCTGTATGCAAGAAGATACTTCTGTCAAAACCAGAATTGTGAAACAAAAAATCTAATTTAATTGGATCTAGTTTTGTTAATTGTCGAAGGGACATTCTTCTTTGATTTTTCTATCATTTGTGCTAATTATTTTTATAGTGACCAAATACATCCATCATATTATTTGAGAGCCTTTGCATGTAGGTTTTGGTTATGAGTTCATCATGTAACGACCACAACCTTATAACAAGGAATTTACATGGAATTTTAACTATAAAGTAAAAAGTAACTATTCCTCAAAATTAGGACATAAAAATTTCTTCAATAAATGAAAGATACATTTGCATAATTGAAAACATGAGTGTAGCATATTAGTTCCATTTCAATAATTCAAACAAGAAAGTACAAATTACTTTTCTTTTCATCATTTTCCACATAATCAATTTCAAATATGTATACATCATAAACAAATAAGGAACAAGGTCAGAGATCCATATCTGGATACTTTCTTTTCGTCTCCCAAGACTCGACAAGTCATTTGCAAGAGGGAGAACATCATCCAAGTGCTTTACCTCCAACCACAGACTTAAGCGGTCCCCCACATACATTCCTAACTGGAGGTGGCCTTGTGCTTCAACGAAGGGAATGGTCAAGAACCCCTCAATAATAGCCATCTGAGCTTTGGTGTTGTGCCCTACTTAACCAATACCGTCTATCAACTAAGGAGACCTTCCAATTAAGATAGACAACTCTGATTGTGTTAAGTATCTGGTACACAGTGAACCGACAAGTGCATGCAGTGACTAATACACCCATTTTGGCCAAAGTTATTTGTATTAAATACAATCGCTACTTACTTGGAGCGAAGTCGTTTGTTCACCCACCCTACTTGACTTGGAGACTTATCTGACCTAAGGTTTGACCAACTATAGACCAACTAGCTCTATGGTCATAAGGTTTATAATCAGTAAACATACCCACTAAAGTGGTCACATAACAAAATAGTTTAAACTTCATAGACAATGTTATTCTCCCTTGTTACGGTTCTAGCAACATCAGGGGTAGGCAACTGCCTTTTAAACAAATCCTTACAAACCCATATGGTCTGCCATTTACCTATTCTTAGGTTAACTAAATATTTAGAGATGACTCTTATGCCATCCTCTTGAGCTACGCATGGTCATGCAAAAGTTTGACATCATGTCACACACATGCCTAAAAGCAACATAGTTCAAATCAACTAAAGGGATTACTTCCCCTTTTAAACAAGAATTAAAACTTCCAAAGAAAACCAGTCATAAGGTTGGGATCAAAACCAATACTAAAGTTAATGGGTTTTTCTGATATATGAAATAACCAGTTAATGGGCATCTGTCATCTCATGCTCTAAACCCCATATGGTTGCTTACAAGTAATATATCACACTAAGACCTTCTAATAAGCACTCTTGGAGATAGACATTATATAAGTACTTTTATTACAGACTATAAGCCATATTATTGATTTCCATCTCATACACTTTTAAATTGCATTCATAATACATAACAGTACCATATCGTACACAATTTCAATCCTAACCATTAACAAATTATTAACATTCATCCCTTATTTCTGAACTTAACAAACTCACTCACAAGTCATTCGTTGTTACTTTTTCTTTTCACCTTCAAGCAAAACAAGAATAGAAATGGTTCAGAAATGTATGAACATGCCTGTTATCTCTATTGGAAATGCTAGCAACTGTCCCTTGAATACTCTAGCTTCCAAACTCTAAACTCCTTTATCTGCTCAGCTTCTTTCTTGCTTCAAGAACAATCTGCAGACTTCTATTATCGCTGTCCCGAAACTTAAACTAAACAGATTACAGACTTAATAAACCTGAGAGTAACACAATCTGTATGCTTCTTCCTTCTTGATAACCAACCCCTCTACAATACAAAAACTCTTGTATTTATAGACAAGAGATTCAACCAACTCATGTTTTCCACTATGACCCTTCACAAATGCAGTAATAAACTTCCATAAACCAATAATTAACTACTAATAACTGACCATACTGCAAGCAGTTTGAGAACATTTATAAAGCAGATTGAGCTGACTTAATGGCAGTTGCTCCACGCTGAAATAGTTGCAAAATGAAGTAAATAATAAACTTCTAAAACCTATTCCAAAACCCACGTTGGAAAACTACTTCCAATCGACTCATTTAAAGTCTATTAAATAGCAAGCTTTGGCCACTAAGTGGCTGAAAAATAGCATGAATGGATCGATCAAAATGCCCACTAAAATAGGCATTGAAAACTTCTTCACAACTGACTTTAGTTTGTTGCCAAAAACCACTTCATTTGCTGGCTTTTTCAAAGCTATTTTCTAAGCTTAAAGAGCTGAAAATATGGCGCCACTTTATGGCTGTTTAAACCCTCTTAAAACTAGCAAATATTTCTGACTTTTTAAAGGCATGTGAGGCTTGTCATACTCTTGCACATGCTGCTATGTAACGGCAGATTTAAATGTTAATCAAATGCAACAAATTTACCAAGTTTTAAGCCCTTTATGGCCATTAAAAACTCTATTTTTATGCAACATTTGCAGGGCTGTTTCAAGCATCGAATAAGCTTTAATTCCAGCCAATTCGTGGTTAATTACTTTGCCAAATATTTGCTTTTTAAACATGCTTCAAATCATCAATAATGCGGCCCCTTTTAATGGCCTATTATGCAACATTTGCAGGGCTGTTTCAAGCATCAAATAAACTTTAATTCCAGCCAATTCGTGGTTAATTACTTTGCCAAATATTTGCATTTTAAACATGCATCAAATCATCAATAATGCGGCCCCTTTTAATGGCCTATTAACTTGGCTTTTTAAGCCTTATAGCTTGTAAACTTAAAATTTTTTAATTGCCTCATTGAATATTAAAATAATTGATATTTACTTACATTATTATTTCACATCTATTTATATATATATATTCTTGTATGATCATACATATATACATACATATGAAATGAGTATATATGTACACTGACTATCAATTACAACCGAGTCGTGTATATACATGCTCATTTACTCGTACGTATAGATATATACGTGTGTACGTATCTATGCATACCATGTGATATATATATATATTTGTATTTAAATGGTCGAACCAAATAACCATGATGCATACACGCATACAAAGTCATACACACTATCATTCCTTAGTTGAATATTATCAATACTAAATCCACTTTGACGATGATATCAATTTTATATATATTACGTTAAAAGAAAGCACCAAAACCCTAAAGCCTTTTACAAGGAAGCAACCCTAACTTGAATTGGGTTCAAATAACCGAAAGACATAACTTAAGAACAATTTACTCGATTATGACAACATCCAAACCCGACCTAAGCACAATTCAATGAACTTAGAGGGATTTACTATTCGGCTCTTATCCATTTCCTTCTCTTAGGTGATACTCCCCCTCATCCACTGGAGGCGTGAAATCCAATCCTGTATATCCACTTGGACAACCGAAACACGTAGTTAGCCATTTCATTTATATTGCATCCATTTCATTGTATATACATTATTATTTCCATTCAATACATAGAACCATTGCATTACATATATTTCATCTAAACATTCAACTTGTCAATCTTCATAGTCACATAAGTTCACATTGCATTCAAGTTAAAGTGAAAAGTAAATAGTAATTCAGGGATGGGATGTAACACATCAACTTAGTCCAATTTTTTTTCATTTGTACTAATTATTTTTCATTGTAATCAAATACATCTATCATATTATTTGGGAACCTGTGCATACAAGTGTTGGCTTGGAATTCAACTTCTAAAGTCATTGAGGCTCATGTCTGGGTTCTGATTTCATCATCTTCTAAGCCATTGAGTGCACTGGCCCTGACACCTGTATTGTCTTCAGTCTCAAGATTCACAGGAAGAATGTAGGCTTTTGCATAGGTGGTTGTATGGGCCTATCTTTGTTATCTTCTTGTACGTTGGAAGTAACTCTTACATAATTTGGTGTTGTATTCTTAAGCCTATGAAGCAGTTCTTTCAATCTCCCACTGTAAGTGGTAATTGTCTATTTTCCCTATTTGGTGTTATATATCTCATATCGTGATTTCATTATCATCTCTCAACAGCTGAAATTCTTTCTTAAAGGTAATACTTAAATTCTTCCAAATTCTGAAAATGGTTACTTTCATGCTCCGTGCACCACTCAATCACTATTCCTCTAAGGGTAGCTGCAAATGACTGCAGTTAGTAGCTTCATCAATCTGACCATATCATGTCCAGTATGGTCGCACTAGTTCTACAATGTCTGACATGGTCTCTTTTTCTCTGTCTGTAGAACAAAGGTAGTTTCTTCCTACTGACATGGATACTAGCTATCTTGGGTCCTATTCATTTTTTCTAAAACTTGGTACAACAATGGTACAAACACTCCTGCCTTCTTTGTTGCTTGACAAAGTGCAAGTGTTTCCTGCTTTGGTAGAATCCTTGCAGCTTGGCTTTCTGCCCCTCGGTCATCTCAGAATGTGCTTCCTCTTCGCTTGATATTTATTGGGCAATAGGGTACTAATTTGTCCTCTTCTCTTTGTTTGTTGTCCGTGTTTCTTTTTAGAAAATGTCCAAGTCCATGAGTGTTTTCTGTTGGATGTTACCTTCTTTGTTGGAGATGGGGTCATATCTTTTCACATCTTGTAAATTGACTTTCATTTTGATGGGACAATGCAAATCTTTGACAGTGAAGTGGGTCTTGACTCTATTGTTCGTTTGCATTGAATGGGCTGTATTCTTGTTGCCATTTCATGCAACTTCTACTTCCTCTCTTGTTTGTCCATGAGTTGTACAAACCTTTTGAGTTCCTGTTCTCCTTTTATTCTGTATTGTCTCTTTGAAGTATGCTGCTTCCTTTGCAAGTGGGAGACCAAGGGTATATATGTCTTCAATACCTTTTATTTTCTTCTTCTTATCTCAATTTATGTTGACATCTTTCTCTGACAACTTCTTGTTCAATTGTGTTCTTTGCTAGTCATACAAATATTACATGAACATAAGTCAACATGCCAGGGGCATGGATAGGTTGACCACTAAACGACTCATATGCTTGTCCAGGTTATAAAAGACTTTATGAGACAAAATCTGTGTGTGCTTTGCTTCTCTTTGGACACCATATTCAATTGTGTTGGTGTAACAACTAACACCTCTGGAGTATAAGTTGGTACTGACAGCTATGCACACTACGCAATGAGTGCTCTTCAAATTAGAAGGGGAAGCTCCCTTGTTGTGCTAGACAAAAGTGCTTGAAAAGGGAAATAAACTAAACTACATCCTGTCTTTTTTGTCTCAGCTGTAAGAGGTACAAGGCTGTCAAGAAAACTATATACATTGCAGCTAAGTATTTTCTGGTTTCGCAGATCACTAACTACAACTAAGCTAACTACTTTAAAACTATCCAGTTTCCTCAAGAAAACAGAGCATGAGGAAATGGAGCAGGAATGATTATTTGACGACAAACAAGAATAGATTTTCAACTTGAAGGCAAGGTGGCACATCTATCAACTCAATCTAAACCAGTTTTTTTATTCACACACATCACATGATAAACAAGAACAAATTCTCAACTTGAAGGCAAGGTGGCACATCTATCAGCTCAATCTGAACAAGTTTATTGAACACAAAACATAATCAATGTAACTAAGGAAAGAATTCACCATCACAATTGCATGAAACCCGAGTGGCATAACAATTCATCATAACAGTAAATACTCATGAACAAATACAGAACGAGCAATATTGAAGGCAAGGTAGGCACAACATATATTTCTCTCTCGTGCAAAAGTTATGTACAAATGAGCAAAAACTCTTATTTATAGACATTAAAAGGTGTAGGGAACCCTAAAATCACCTTGAGTCAACTACAGTCTTGCAATGCATGCAAGATTTATTGCTAAACCCTAATAAAACAAACTATACAGTTAACTGGAAAGCTACCATCAGTTAACCGGTACATCTAATCTAAATGGACAATGTGCAAGCATGCACGTCCTTATTGAAAGCAAAGTTAACTGGAACACTACCCTCAGTTAACTGGAAACCCTAATCCTAACTCCTGCGAAGATAATTCCAAGGAAGAGATATGCATGTATGAAATCAGCAAGTGAACTCAAGACTGAAAGTCGAGTTAACTGCTGCTCCTAACTCTATCCTCGAAACTAACTGCAGATCCCAACTGGTAGATCACTCCAAGTCATCTCGGTCCAACACCTCGACCAAGAATTCATCAATCACTCTGTCCTCTGGCACTTTAACGCTGTCCAAAACAATAATTTGCCTCTTCAATTCCTTGTCACTCTCCTTGATTGTATGCATGCATTCTCTGACATCCTCAGTCGCCTTCTTGAAACTAGCTGAAATCATAGCAATGTTCTCCAGTTTAGGTGCCACAAGATCCCCTTCAAGATTATCACGAATCAGCTTTTCAAACTCAGCTTGCACCACGTTCAGTCCAATATACATGCCATCTTCAAGAAGGTAATGACACATGATCTGAACTACAAAGCCATTGACGAGTGCAAGAGCTTCGACAACGTTATGTTTTAGTGAAAACAACTTGGTAGAGATCTTTTCACATATCTCCATTTTGAAGAGGTGCTGCTCTTTCCAAGTGAAAACCGTCTCTTTATCTTCATCAATCTCCAAAGCATCATATGCAACAGACAACTGAGATATAAGAATTTGATCCTTGGCCATACTCTCTGCAACTGAAATCTCGAGCAGCTGGATGCCTTGACGAAGTTTATGTGCATCACTCCTCAATTGATATAGATCCATAAGAAGATGCCGACCTGTAACAATGAAGCTTTCAATCCAGTTGTCCAGAAATCTGCCATGACTGACTAACTGATCCAACTTTCGTTGTTCTGTAGGTGTATTCTGTGGAAGAACAAGCGCTCTACTTGGATTTCCATGGACAAGATCAGAGATATATTGTTGAAGTTGACTGTTCTCAGCTTTAAGCAATGCTTTATCTTCTCCGTCCTTCGTGATGCGTTCTTCAAGATTATTGGTGACAATCTTAAGAAGGCTCACGTCTGTCTCTCGAGTGGTCTGGCCAAGATTTGTCTTGGTGAAAGTAAAGTCACCAACTTCAACCTCATCTAGGCTCTTACCCTCTGGAGGAGTAGCAACCTCTATAACAATCTCTGACTCTGGAGTCTTCTCAATATGCACCTGCTTCTTTATTTTCTTGTTCAACCTCTTCTAATAAGGCTCACCGAACTCAGATAAATCAAGGTTGTATGAAGGTTCTCGCCTTTGTCTCCCCAAAGTTCTCTCGAGCCAACAAGAATGAACAATATTATCAATTCGAGGAGAGAGTGTCCCTGATGTATCAACCTGTGGTGGGTCGGTTGTCTCTGATTCTACCCAAACTGGTATCTCAGGTTCTGAATCTATATCAACAAGCTGCACACGTGGTGAACTAGGAGGCGAAATACGTGGCTCAGCCTGAATGACTTTCTCCACTGGGATCTCAGGCGTATTCTCTACTTGCTTCTGCTTCCTTTTACCAGTAGTCCTCCCTCTCGTGTTTCCACTGAGTCTAACCCCTTCAGGTGGCGTCACGATAGCCTTGACTTGAGGCCTTGACCTCGAAGTAGAAGGTAATGAAGAAAAATCCACTGGCGGCTCTGTAACAGGAATTGACTTTCGCCTTTGTTTGCTCTCCAAGAACTGCTTGCTTGTCTTGATAACTGATCTAGACACGCCCTCAATAGAAGTATTCTCCTTAGCATACCAATTTGGTGAGCGAAGTGGCTGACGAGCAATTTGATCCTTGACATATGAGTTGAGAAGAACCTCTCCATCATCATCTGATAGACCATCAACATCCTCTGATAGGTAATCAGAGAGCTGAGTAATAGTGAGTCTACAATAGTCACGACGACGAACCTCAAATTCATCCTCGCAATTAGCCCAAAAATCTTCAAGTGCTGGTTTATGTGCAATCCCTCGCTCCAACTTGGCTGCATAATGACCGAAAGGATCATAGGAACGCCTCTTAGTATGAGACTTGAGTTTGAATCTCTTCATCTCAGTTGACATATACCTGGCATCTGCCGCAGTTCTGCATGTGAAAATACCCAATCCGAACGGAAAGGAAGTTGTAGACTTATGACGACTTCGAAGAAAGGAGCGAATGTGTTGAACCTGTCTGAGAAATTCCATGAAGATGATCTTGTCTGAAGGGTACCTTGGTAACATTAGAGGCTCTCCAACGTATCCACAAACCCAAATGTATGTGAAAGTAGGGAATTGGATAAACCAATCCGCCCAAGTCTCCATTGCTGATTTTGCCTCTGCAGAAATACGGATGTGCATTTCATTGTCAAGATCTCTGATTGTCTTCATGGAAAAGTGATCATTCACTGCTCAGAAATCCTGTTCAGCTTTAGAAAATTCTAACTGAGAGTAGTACTCGTGAACACACTGAACACCAAGAGTTCCGTTAGTTTTTAGGTGTCTATAGCTGCCTTGAGATGCAACTAAGTAAACCAAGTAAGACACCATGTGAAACTCATGAAACCTGAGAAAACTAGTAATCTGTAGATGTAGGCAATCGCTGATCAACATAGCCCAATCAAAATGTTCTGTGCCATTAAGGATCCTGGAAATGATGTAAAACATCCATGGTCGGAAAGTGCTAGCATCTTCTTGACCTGTAACTCGATTGAGTAGAGTTATCAAAACAACAACCTCGTCCTTGAATTCACCATGACCAACCTTTTTAGGCATGTTGGTCTTCTGAACCTTCAACCATCTCTGAGCAACCTTTCTCTGTGAACGTTCTTGATCTCCATCCCATATCTTCTCACAGGCCTCAATAACCACAGTGAAATTATCTGAACAAGAAGGAATAGCAAAGCATTTCTCTACATCCTTTGGCTTAAGACTGCAAATAACTCTCCCATCAGCTGATTTGATTTGTTGTGAAGACGAGTCGTAATGCTTAATGCAAGCAAGAACAAACTCGAGATCAAAAGCGGTGACGGGAATAGATGCTGCTGCCAGCAACTCGGAACGCTCAAGATTCCTCAATGAATTGCTGCTAACACCCTCCAAACTACTCAGGTTAACCATTGGATAGACATGACCTAAGTCTGTGTCTGAAGTTTTAACAAAATCATGTATAAGGACTGATTTGGTTCTATACTATATGAGATTGAACTGCATTTTGAAAATGAAGACTTTTGACTGTGAAGTTGAATATATTCAGACAACTTTTTGAAAAGGCTGAAAATCTCTGGACAAGGCTAAAAATAGCTTATGGTAGGAAAATTTTTCGGAATTTTTCTGAAATGTGGGTTTTGTGCAGAATCAAATTCTAAGACAACCCAGACAACTCGATTTTCAAAAAGATGCGTTTCAAACCCACATGCAAAGAGATTCTCGGAAAAAAGCACAGAGCTTTAGAATAAAGCTACAGGGCAATTTTCTCGGAAAAAATCTAAGACATGGGTTTTGCTGCTGATGCTGAAGTATGCAAACCCAGATGATCAAACTCTGAAAATTTGCTGATTTTCTTTGACATGCGTAGAAAGTACCTAAGATGAGAAATAGAAGAAATAAGACAGAAGAAAGAAGGTTTTATTTGTTCTGCTTCTGTAGAATTCGCCTATCTCTGACTTGAATTTGATGTAACCTGCATACAAATTGAAAACAAAGTCTGTAATATTCTTCTTCTGAACAAACTGAATTTGTTGCTACAAAGAACACTAAAATCTGACACCTGTAGCACCTTCAAATCATTGTTTGCTCAAGAAAAACATATTTCTCTTAGCTTGGGATGAAGAATAATGGATGCCTAAGTTTGAATAAATAGACTTTCATCACCAAAATTGTGATAAATGCATGCAAACCAAAAAATGGCGCTTGGCTTGTGATTGGACCTCAAAAATCCACGCCTAGCCAATGATTGGCTCTTAAAATAGTTAATTGAAGACTAAAAATGCTCTAAATAGGGCGCCATCTTTGAGACTAAAAGTCACCATCTTTAAAACGTCAGTTGCAAAATCCATACTAGGGCGCCATGCTTAGAAACTCCAGTTGAAAGTCCAAACATAAGTCGCTATCTTTAAAGACTTCAGTTAAAAATCCTAATTGAAGTGCCATCTTCAAAGACTTCACAAAAATCTAAATATGCGCCATGCATTCAAGCTTTAGTTAATTTTTGACATGCACTTTAGTTAAGTGGACATGCAAAATAATAACTCAACATGCAAAGTCAGTTAATTGAACATGCAAATCAGTTAACTCAACATGCAAAACTGAAAAAGTACTCAACATGCAAAGATGTTAACTGGAGATGACAACCCAGAAATCGTTCTCTTCAACTGAAAGTAGAAATTCAAATATTTAAATAATATTCAAAATTCCTCTTTTAGGCGCACATGTGATTTTGAGTTTGAAAAATCAATCTTTGACTTTTGGCGTTTTTCTCTAGACTTAGCCATTTTCATGAAAATTGAATTTCGAACTTCTCCGGGGCCTCTGTTCAATCCCTAACATTGGCTGACTGACCTCACCGATTGATTGGCTGACAGGTGCATTGCAGAGCAGGACAAAAACTGATCAAAAGACTCCTTGAGACTGCAGACCATAAAACTAAGATTTGAGGGCTCAAAAATCCAAGCGCCCTTTGCAAAAGTTGCGCTTTTTCTCAGACAGCCAAATTTTCTTCATCTTCATCTCGTACGAAGGGAGAATTGAATCCTCCATAACTTTTGTCTGAGAAAGTTTTAGGATTGGATAACTAGATCACTGCAGAGCTGACTTCATTCCACACGACAATTCCAAGACAACATTTCTTCAAATTCCAACATCTGAGGGTTAAAAAACAAAGGCGCCTTTCTGAAAAGGTGCTCTTTTTGCTTTAGAGATAGCCATTTTCTCAACTGGCCAGAATATCACTAAACCTCCGACTACAGGCTGACAAATCAACTTTTGACTTGACGGAGACAGGCAACGGAGAGATGAATGCAACATGGACGGGATGAAAACTGTCATGTCCCCATTTTTGGCGAGCATCAGTGATCGTGAGATTGGCCTATCATGAGACCCTCGTAGGCTGACAGAGTGGTTAGAGGGTCGTTTCGGAGCTTGGCTCAGCGTCAGATTGGCAGTTTTGATCAATTGGCTTTCGTTCGGGCTCATTCAGAGACATTTTGCAGAATTGCTATTTTTAGCAGTTCCTGGCAGGCCGTGTGGGACCACTGCTATTTTTAGCAGTATGGCTTTGGCGGCATCCGGAATCACTTTAGAGTTCGTCAGCATCAGACGGATCGGTAATCAGATGAGTAACGAGGAAAATATTAATATTTAATTGTATTGATTGAATATTAATTATTTAATGGTTTATAATATAAAGTTATAATTTAAAAATTATAACTTAAGTGATTGCCTTGAGGGGTGCGCCCAACTTTAAAAGGGGCCAATTTGACTATTAAATTATAATAAAATATTTGACGGAGAACTATTGAAAATTAAAAGAATTAAAATGTCAAATATTTAATATTTCCCTATCTTTAAGGAAATCGCACTTTTTAGCATAAGAGTGCATTTGCCTTGAAAGTTGAGCAATTATTACAGTTTATGAATTGGAAATTTGCCCGTCTTTGCCAGAGGACGAAGACCTTAGGGTTTGAGTTCGATATTCGTTGGAGAACGAGCCATCTCCATTGAATCAGTTCAGAGGGTGTGAGATATCACCCGATTTACTGCCAGCAGAGGTTTTCTCATTCAGAGTAAATCACAGAGCATCAGAGAATTAATTGAGCTTCAGAGATTATTTCATCTTCAGAGGGTTATCAGTATTTTTGCATCCAGAGAAGTGATATCAGTCAAAGCGCCATAGCCAGAGGGTTTTTACATTGATTTTCTTGGAGGCCGTACATCTAATAAATAATGCTGTTCTGATCTGGCCGTACCTTTTTGTACCAGGCCGTACCATCTGTGGAAGGGCATATTCTATCAGAGAAAGCATTGTTTCATCATAAGTTTTCTTCTGGGAGCATTCTGCAAATCAAGGCGCCAACCTTTATTGATATACTAGAGACTTGAAGAAGCCGTACAACTTAATAAATGCTGTTTCCTGCAGCCGTACCTTCTGATTTCTGGCCGTACTGTCCAGTCTTGAGGCGTCTTTGGTTTGGAAGGAGAAACGCCTCTTTCCTTGACTTCCCACATTCTCCAGTACAGGCGCAGGCTATTTGGGCATCATCAGAGGTTATCATTCAGAGGGAGGAGATCATCATTTACCTCAGCCGTACATTTCTGTACTACTGTTGCAGCAATTTCCAGGTTCTTAAAATATTGCAAATTCATTGTTTTTATTGTTGCATGTATCTGGGTATTGATGTAATCATTTCAAAAGATCAGAATAAAAATATTGGCACTCTACTTTCATCAATATCAGAGTATTTTATTTTTATTTGAATTTATTTCAATTCCTTGCAAAAGGCGTACCATTCATTTAATGCTCAAAACATCAAAAACGGTCAAAAAACCTAAAACTTCAGAAAAGACTCAAAAATCAGTCAGGAGCAGTGTCAGGGGGAAACTAGGGTTTCTACAAAAACCTGAGATCACCAAAAAGAAGGCATTAAAGGCTCCAAAAGCTCAAGCGCCTTTTTGAAAATGTGCTCTTTTTGCTTTTTCCTTGATATTTTGACCAAGATTTAACCTCGTGTTTGACCTCTGGCTCAGGCAATTCAGCAACTTATATTCACCCATTGACGGATGCATTGCGAAGCCTGAGCAGATATGAGACAAACATCCTAGGTGGCATTTGATCAAAAACCTTCATTTGACCCCTCAAAAAGATGGGCGCCTTTCCCAAAACCTGCTCTTTTTCCCTCCAATGTCATTTTCCTTTTCTTCTCATTTTCCGCTGTATCTTCCGTAACTTGAGCTAAACACGTCCGTTTGACAGGCTTGATAGCTTGTTGCGAAGTTGACATGATGTCGGACAAATGTTTGCTGGAGGTGATAAACCCTAAAAACAGGATTTGAGCCCCTAAAAGATAGGGCGCCTTTTTGAAAAGGTGCTCCCCTTTGCAGAGTTGAAAAATTTGACGATTTTCCTTCAGATTTTCACTTTTCTCAAAATTCTTCGGTATCAGATTGACATGAAACTGACATAAGCTCCATATTTGAAAAGCCCAAAAATGACCTTCTGACATCACTTTGACTAGGTTAAGACTATATTTAGCAAAATGCCTTAGTGAAGCAACAAATTTGGTTTGGGTACAACAAATTGCAATATCTTTGGTACTATTGGAAGCTTCTACCAATTGATCTTTTCTTTAATTCGTGTTCTCTCCAGCTTCCTACTCATGAATGATTGTATAGTATATACAACATTTTCAGAAGCTTATCTTCTTCCTATTTGCTATGAATTCATATTCTTTGAGTGCATTTGACATCTGCAGATCCAACTTTGTGTGGCATGGATGCCAAATATACAATATAGTGAGTTAACAACAAACTATTCTAAACATTATTAGGCAACTCAGCTACATATGAAATTCAGGCCATTTCGATCAATAGTATAAAATGAGACCTGTGATATAGAAAATTGGATTTATTGTCATTGTATCAACTGCAATGGACAAGTTTGCCAGAATAAAATTATGATATAGTACATGAAAAAATACGGGAGAGCTCCCTAATTAGCTTTAAAAAAGTGAACATATAGCGATGACTCCTGTTGGCATATCATTTGGAGCTTGGAACGAATCATCCAAACATCCCATAAGCAACCATCCAACATAATGAAAGATGTGTAGTCACATGCACATTAATTAGCAATTGATTTTATTTCCAATCATAGTGCCATTTGTCTTATTCATCATCTTCTAATAAGCTGTCTTATTTATAAAGTATTTCCTTACATAGAGCAGCTGCACATATTATAAAGTGCATCATCAACAGTATAATTCTTCTTCAGACTCAATGGAAAAGTTACATTCTATGAATCTGTGTCTCCCTTCTCTTAGAAACTGACTGATTATGTAGATTGCATGGTATGTGATGAATGCCATATTAAAGGCCATTTTATTATTTATTCAATAATCAAATCATAACAAAAAGTCTTAATATGGCCATCAAAGTATTCATATGCTCACATATATTGTTTTTTTAACGATTTAACAATTTTTATGCAACTTTGTTTATTGCAAAAGCATAAAAGATTTGTATGTACTATATAAACTATGGCTATGGCAAGTGCTCTTGAATATTTTCATAAAATACACCATTTTACTGTATGCAATACTAAATTTTGATGAAATAATGACAGGGGACATGGCTTCAATTCCAACTCCTCTGGGGACTGCATCAATTTGGCCTGTTCCATGTGGATTGCTGCTAGAAAGAGTAGCTGACAGAAATTATCTATCTAGTAGTGCAAGTTCTTCTCCAGGTCAGTCTATGCCAGCTGCACGGGAGTTGGGTCGTGTTAGTAGAGAGAGTTCTCTGACTCCTTTTAACAGCCACTCTCCTCCTAATTTTTGGTGGCCAGCTCATGATCGTCGAGTAGTCTCCTCACACTACATTCTAAAAGACACTTTGGAAGAGCCTCAGGTTTGTATTATTTTTTACTTTTCCTAGTGTGTTTGATGTCTCTTTTGTTTTCAGTTAATGAGACAATCAATGGCAGGAGAAATTAAGATAGCTCTAGCTTTTTCTTGCTTTGGTCTGAAATGCACTTAGGAACTTCATTATCAAGGACTTTGTCTGATGGTAATAGTCCTGTCATTGTTTATACTTATAGTAAAGACTAAAGACCTCCGACAGAGAATTTAGAGGCTTCACATTCTTAGTGTATTCTCCTATTTCCTTGGTTCTTACAGATAAACTTGCTTCCCTCATAGCAGTGGTTATCTCTTATATTCAGGACATCTGTGTCCCACATCTTCCCCCTGGATGACTGCTGTTTTGATCTTCACCCTCCATGTGTCTCCCTCTCCCTGTACCACGACCCATTTTGATGCCGATTACTCCCTTGAGTATGCTTTCAGACTTTCCCAGCTTATGTCTAGATTCTACTTTCTCCCACCCTCCACTGCTGCTGCCTTGTACGAGTTTCTCTCTAGTGCTCTTTGGGAGGTTTCTCTTGACTCTTTAACCCACATTGTTGATTACTCTACTCCGCCACATCTTCATGGTTTTTTCCCTATGAATTGTTGGTCTGATGATGAATGTTAAGCCTTGCATAGGAGAATTCATTTTATCACTGTCCACAATCCTCCCTCCACTTTTACCACGCATAGAGACCATTGTTGGTTCTTTCAGCATAAGAAACACGAGTTTCTTGTGTCAAGATAGAACAAGCTCCTTGTTACCTTCCATCACTCACTTGAGGTCTTTTGGCATTTGATTGGGTCTCCTATGCCAATTTTCTTTATGATATCCTTGATTAGCCTACCATTAGAGTCCCCTGTATGTCCCCCCTTCTTTGTCATGTGTTTTACGTAGTTCATGTTTGGAAAGCTATTTTAAAGTTTGCTCCAGTAAAGTGGCTAATTGTGAGGGGCTCCAAGTTGAATATGGATTCACTTGCTTACCCCACTTTACATTTATTGAATTAGATTGTCAATTCAAGGTTCCCCTTTGCTTGGTCACAACATTTTATTAAACCCATTTCACAAATTTGAGGATTGCCTAACAAGGTGTTGGTTTACAGAGAGATTTATAGACTATTGTCTAATATCCATGTTTCATTGAATTAACATGTGTGGGACACCCTCCTGCCCATCTGTATGCTTCTCAATGGGCGAGGGGTGATTGCTAGAGAAGTATATAGTGGTGAGGGTTGGTTTTGTTTATTTGCCTCTATTATTTTTATGAGTTTTGGACCATTTCCTATATTTTAAGGGCATTTTTAAAATTTTAGGTCATTAGTTGGAGGGGGATCCTCACCATTAGTTTCCTCATGGGAGATTTGCATGAAGCAGACCTCTTTAGTATTGACATTGTTCATGCCCTTGGAGATTTTTAAGTATACATGTTCGTATAAGTGCCTTGGGGAAAACTTATTCCTATTTCCTAAGGGCTTTTTAGTTCAATGGGAACATGACTGTATCATGCAGCTTGTCATTGGATTCGGGTGTGAGTCAGTTGTTCATGATGATTTATCTTAGGTCTTTCTGAGGAGTGGTTCTCAAGTTGTGATTGATTTCTTGATGAGAGGTCAAGGCTTGATTGCTACTTGGACGATTTAATGTTATTACTCTAGTGCCATCTTATGTGGTACTCGATTATTAGGTGATATTAGTGTGATATCAATTAAATTAATCTTTATTATTTGACACTAAAGTTAGGCGCTTAGGGTTTGGAGTATGTGAATGATTAAATAGAGGCCAGCCAACATTGAGGGGATTATTCTATGCTTATTTCACATTTTCAGACCTAGAAAGGGTGTCTACAGTAAGCAGCACTGATTTAGAGATGAAAGCCCTTGGATCTACAGATTAAAGGATGAAATCCCTCTGGTTTCTTGTGGGTGATCTCATCCATGGATTGTACTGAGCTGAAAGCATTCTCTTTTTGATTGGTAGGCTGATTTTTGGGGCAGCTGGAGTGGCAGTATACAGCAGCTTGCTTATGCCTTTTGTCAGTCATCCAGATGATCTTGAGGTTATGCCTCCTCGTTTAACATGATTTGATCAAGAATCTTATGATACTCGCAAATGGTGAGTATTTTGTGACTCCATAGACTATAATTCTTGTTAGTCAGCTTCTGAGAGAATTAGGGAAAACCAATATTTGGATTCCTGCTATGGCAACACACTCCACTATACTTGTGATTGACAAAAACAATTAAATCCGTCCGGAGATCAGTTAGAGCTGGAACAAAAACACTTTATAAGGATGTTTTGGACTACATTAGACACAATGTGGCAAATTTTCAGGTTCCAAATGGTTTGAAAGATATAATTAATTTTCAGGCAATTTATGGAAACAATTAAATATGGGGACTGAAAAATTCTGTAGCAAAAATAATTTACAAGGATGTACAATATACTAATACTCACAATCTGACCAAGTTTCAGGTAAAAATACCCTCCCTAGTCAAAAGTTACATAATTAATCCTCTCCTAGACAAAACTAAGGTAAATATACATGATTTTTATAAAGTTTTAAATAATTATATGGCATCTTTGAAAGAAATTCTCACTCTGAACAGCAATTTTCTGTCAAAAAATATTTTCTAACTGAAAATACTTCAATGCCACACAGCTGTAAGTCTACAAAATATTATTAATCACACCTCTTTTAGCGGTTCACCTTTAAAAAAAAATTTGCTGTGGTTTAGCACTGCAACTGCATCCTTCTACTGTGTTGCAATTTGCCTCAAAATTCTCAACGACCTCTGCCGGGCATTCCAATGGATCACTTCAGCATCTTTATTTTAGTCTCATCAATCACAACCCAGATTTTAGATGAGTGCTGCTCCCTTTGATCTCATGGCAGGTAAAGTTTCAGTCAATTGGATGTACAGCAGATCAAATGATTTGAATCAACAGAAGCAGCGTCTTTTTGAATCAGCAGCAGTGGCTTATGTCTGGAACATCAGCAGCAAGATATTTTGCTTCTCCTTTACCTTTGTAAACTATCTCTCACACAAATGCAATCCGATGGCTCTGATACCATATTATTATTATTGAATTTTTGAGCCAGTGATTTTTACATTGTAGAATGGCTTATTATATAAGCCAAAGAATGAAACAACCTTTCCTAGAATTTAGGAACAAATTCCCAACAACTGCAACCTATTTAAAACAACAATAGAACAATGTGCTATCATTAGCACAATACTAACAAATATGAAACTAATACATATTGCTAACATTAATATGCTAACATTGATATGAATTAATCTATATTAATTTAATAGCTCATGTAGCTCATCCAACAGATTTCCCTAGATGGAGAGCATAGGCCGTAACAACAACCTTGCTCTGTTTTATGCTGAACCAGCATGCTTCTCCTATGTCATAAAACTAACCTCCATGACTCTACTTAAGCATCATCCATAATGTTGTACCCCAAATTAAAATTTTTGCTACACAGGTATTTTGAAGAAATGAGTAAAAGTCTTGTCAAAATTGTCAAAAAAGGTCAAAATTGGGGTTTGCATGTCTTGCATGAGGCTCAAAAACTAGAAATTTTCAAAGTTTGACTATCTGGGTCTGCTCAGAGCAACCAAGTCTACAAAACCCAGATTTCAGTTTTTTGGCCCTAAGTTTTAGGAAAATTGTTATTTTTAGAAACTTTCTAAAAATATAACTTTTTCTGGGTTTTTTGGGTTTCTTTCAAAATAGATGCTGGAATTTTTTTCTAAAAATAGAAAATTTCTCAAAATAGAAAGTTTGGCTATTAGGGTTCAAATTGATTTTGATTGGTCGAAAATACTTCCTCATCAGGTTGATGCAGTCAGAATCACAAAACGATCAGTTTTGCCCTAGTGGGTCTATTGTGCTTTTTTAATTTCATAAAGCATTTTGGGATCTCCAAAGCCATTAATGGAGGTCAATCAACTGCCAGGTATCAGATTCAAACATTCAAGCACTGAATAAAAGATGAAAATGATGGATGTGCACGTAGAACGAGGAATGGAGAATGGCAGTTGAAGAATCTTGAAAATTGAGGAAAAATGGTTAAGTTTGGAGGAGATGGGCGCCCCAGGAGGAGATAGGCGCCCAACTTTTCAAGGCATCAAATAGTGAAATTAGGGTTGTGCTCCCAGGCAATGTTGCTCTAAATCTTCTCAGCTCCGCAGTGAGTCCATCGGCACAGTCATCCGATCAATTAGTCATCTGGAATTGAAGATCAAACAGAGAGGTCTCAACCAAGAAGTAGAAAGCAAATCATGAAATCATCAAAAAAATGGTTAAGTATGGAGAACTTGGGTGCCCTAAAAGAAGATAGGTGCCTAGGGTTTTAGAAGCCCAAATCTAGCAGTTAAGGTTTGCAAATATGCTCAATCTCTTCAGAATTTTGTTAGCTTCGCAGTAAATGTCTCGACATGATCATCAGATTCGTCAGTTGTCGGCAAACTTAGAATGAACAAAAGGCATAACATGAGGTCTCAAGCTTCGAGGTTGAAAACTGAAGAAAAATGTCTAAGTATGGTAATGGTGGGCGCCCCAGAAGGAGAAGGGCGCCCAAACTTTTGAGGGCCTAAATGGATGAATTTGCAATCGACACCTCCAGCATGACTTCCTCAAATTTGAAGCAGCTTTTCAATGAAACCACCAACAAGTCCATCAGAGTTGATGATAATCACCAGATATTGAAGGCGGAACAGAGGGAGAAACATGAGCAAAATGTTAAAAGTCAAGAGCAAAGGTGAAAATCTCATAATAAAATCTAACTGTGGAGGAGTTGGGCACCCCAGCTAGCCAAGGGCGCCCAAGCTTTTGAGGCCTCAAATCAACTTTTCCGGAGATGCAACATCCAAAAGACCCCCCTTAGATTCAGTCAGGCTATCCAGCAAATCTAATAGCCAGTTGATCCAATCAGTCTAGCTCTCGGAATCATGAATTCTTTTGAAGATCAAGGAAAACAAATAAAAGTTGAGGTACACAAAAATGACTAACATTGGTAATGATGGGCGCCCCAGGAGGAGATAGGCGCCCAACCTTTTAAAGCCCTAAATCAACTTTTTAGGAAATATCATTCCCAACAAACCCCCTTCAGAATCCTCTGAGCTCTCCAATGAGCCCAACCATCAGTTCATCGGACCTCCGGATCATCCAGCATTGCAAAATCATCTAAAAATGAGAAAACAAGCAAGAAATTGAAAAATATGAAAAAATGACTACTTTGGTGAGCCTGGGCGCCCTAGGTAGCCAGGGGTGCCTAGCATTTTGAGGGGTCAAATGAAGCTTTTATGAAAAGTTGCCTCCAGGACAACCTCACCAGATTTGACTAGGCTCGGCAATGAGATGCTTTGTCAGTTCATAGGATTCACCAAGCACTCATAAATGAAAGATCAAACCAAGGGTAAAATTAAACAAAGGGTAAAATCAAACAAAAATTGAAAATGGTGAAGAAAATGGCTAAGGATGGAGGAGAAAAGCGCCCTAAGAAGAGATTGGCACCCAAGGCTACATGCCTTAGAATTTTTTTCAAAGTTTTCATCATTCAACATTCGAACAACGTCTACGTTTGATGAACCTACTTAGGATAGACTCCGAAAGTTTTAAAACAAAAGGAAAGCAGATTCTTCTCAACCTCAACTTATTTAAGAGAGCTTTTGCCTTCCATTATTGATTTTTTGCAAGTTGGCGTCCAAAACAAGAAGATTTTCTCTTTCCTCTCAACGAAGATTTGAAGACGCCAACGGCATGCTTTTTCGGTGTTCTTCGTGGTTTCGAGATCAGTGAGCAAAGAGGAACGCTTTTTCGTGCTCCAAACCTCTAGGGTGTTGCTTTTTCAAAACAACCACTCAACTTTTTTTGTTTCTAATCACATGGGTCTCTCCGCTTTTTCATCCTCTTCAACATTGAGAAACTTTCCCCTCTTCTAGAAATTGCTTTTTGGCCTCTTTTTTAGGATGGATTGAGCTTTTTTAGTTTCCGAGCATCTGGGTTTCTCTGGAACGTGATTTTCTACAAAACCCAAGTCCCAACTTTTTTCGGAAAAAATGTTTTTTCAAGGTAGATCAGCATTCTATTTTCAATAGCACTCTCCACTTAAAATCAAGAAATAAATCAGCATTTTGGCGGACGTGGATGAGATTTAAACTAGCAATCATCTAGAAGCTTTCTTTCCGCTTTCTTTCTATTCTTGTCTCAATTTTTATCTACTCTTTGAAGAAGAGAAAGAAAACGAATTGTAATAGTTGGCATTTCCTGTTTCTATGCTTTCTTAGGTGGTTAGATGTTTATCTTCTTTAGTTTTAGAAATAAAGCTTGCATGCTAGCAAGTCTTAGTTGTAAAAGCAAGGAGATTTTAGGGTTCCCTACTCCTCTACTTGTGTATAAATAAGGGCAGCCTTGCCCATTATTTTCTTAACCGTACTTGTGATAACAAATTGCTGAGCCTATTTTGCCTGCAAGTTGTTGTTGTTTAGTTGCTGTTCACTTTGTGTAAGAGCAAGTTTGCAAGCCTCTTTAGTTGCAAGTTCTTGTTTAGTGCATTTATCTTGTGTAATCTTTGTTCTTGAGATTTGAGAAATAAAGTCTTGTGCCTATTTTGCTCTGATATAATGTCTCGAATTTTTGTTTATTGTGCTATGCTTATATGATCTCCATTTCAGCTTGCATTGAAAGTAAGTAGATGTATGTTGGAAGAAGAGTTTATCTAAGTATTTTGTCAGAGAATCCTTCCTTGTCCATTTCTAACTCTCTTGCTTTGCATTTACTTGAGAAGTTAGAAACGTCATTAGAGTAGGCTTAGTCGTAGTTGAACTTCTAAAACAGAAAATCTCAGCTACGACGCTTGAGTTTAATAACCTTGTGCTCTTAGTTGAACAAAAAGATAGGCAAATTAGTTTTAATTTACTTTCTTAAGCAACATCAACAAAGAGGGAGCTTCCCCTCCTAATTCAAAGAGCAGTTTATCAGTGCATAGCTGTTTGTTTCTAATTTGCATTCCAGAGGTGCGAATTAAAACGCCAACACATAAAACTAGCATCCATGGCTCTACTTCAGCAACACTTCCTTATCAATGTAAGAAACAATTATCGATTGATACCAGACAACAGCATCAATTCTTACTCACACAAAAGCAATTGGATGGCTATGATACCATATAAGTATTATAAACATAACCTCTAGCCACTACATTGCAGAATGGCTTATTCTATAAGCCAGAGATTCAAACTGCAATTCCTATAATTCAGGAAAGTTCTTACAACCTATAAACAACAAACAACCAACAATATGGTAATGATAGTACAAGTGAAATGACATTGCAAACAACCGTGCCTACAAAACAACCTTACACAAAATTATTGTTGACATTATTTAATTAATCTAATAGTGATGAACTCAATGTGCTTGGTGCAAGAAGGATAGTTTGGGTTCTTCACCAACTTCAAAACACCTTGAATGTCATAGAAAAGTGCAGTAGTTGTAGTTTGAGGAAGTTGGAGATCACTGAAAACTTGACGTAGCCATAATGCTTCACAATTGACACTAACACTTGCTTGGTATTGAGCATGACTGAAATATAAAGCTACAGTGGGCTGAAGCTTACTTTGCCATGAAACAACTTCTCAATAAAAGAGAAAATGTAGCCAGTAGTTGATCTTCAAGTATCAATTGATCTGGCCTGATTGGAGTCCATATAGCTTGTCACCATCAAATCTCTGTTCTCAGACAAAGAATGCCAAAATCAAGAGTAACCTAGGTAATATTGCAACACACGTTTTGCTGCCTGTAAATGGACTGTAATGAACCGGACCAAATTTGTTTTTGTTTTTCAATTGTAAATACAATGCAACACGCACCCGTTAAGGCTAGCTTCAAAACCAAAACAATGCGGAAGTAACTCTAACCAAGAATGTGTCCAAGGCGGGTGAGCATGTGGTCAGAGGATTTGATGCAATGCTGAACTAGAAGGAACTCTAACCAAGAATGTGTCTAGGAGAGACGAGCATATGGTCAGAGGATCTTATGCAATGTTGAACTGGAAGGAACTCTAACCAAGAATGCGTTTAGGAGAGACGAGCATATGGTCAGAGGATCTTATGCATGTTGAGCTAAAAATAACTCTAACCAAGAATGCGCTGAAGAATGGCGAGCATATGGTCAGAGGATCCCTATGAACTGTTGTCTGAAAGTAACTCTAACCAAGAATGCGCCAAAGAATGGCGACCATATGGTCAGAGGATCCCTGAGCTTACAACTAATGAAATTACAATGACTTAGCAAGATAAATAAATGGTTGACAGTACTACTGAATAGCCTTACAATGAAAGTAATATTCTGCAAGCACACTATATTAGTGAAACAGAACAAGTTGCAAGCGTTTAGACTATCTTTCTAATGCTCAATATAACCTCCAGTATTCAATCCTAGCCCAAATGATGATTTTCTTAATTCTGATATGACAGACCAGCAACTAAAATGCAAAAACCAGCTACCCAACCACCCACTAAAATGCATATATCTCACTCCAGACTCACTCTATTGACTTAAAATCAAATGCATCAAGTTCTATTGCTGATGGCGCCCAAGAAGACACCCTGAAACCACTCCAAATGACCCTTAATTATTTTGCACGGAATTCAAGGCATCCTCAAGATGGTACGACCCTCAAGAAGGGGCAATTTCTTTCTAATAAATTCATTTCATGATAATACAATCTGCCACTTAGCAGGAAGGGTCGCCCCCAACAAGGAAACTCAAAGGTAAAGTATCTAGAATGACAATAATTTTATTTTTGAACTTATGAGCAAAACATACATTCAGCAACTCCAACCAGCAACTTCAAAATTTGACTGAAAATGCAAGAACTGAACTACACAATGCAGAAAGCTCAACTACAATGCTAGACAACCCAATTACAATCTATCTCTCAACTAGTTGCTATCTTTCAAGCAAGAAGATGAGCCAAGTGCTAGGAGGTATGCTTTCCTCAAAGCTTTGCCTGAAATCAATCTAGCAGCATAACAGTATGGTAGACAAGAGATGATGAAATGAAGAGCAAAGGCTTGCTTATAAAGACTTGAGAAGAATCTTCTAGAGGCTTCAAGAAGGGCGCCCAAATTCAAATTTGACTTAATCACTTTTCCCTCCCAAGATGGCGTCCATTTCTCATAAGGCAAATATTTCACCTTTATTAAAATTAATCTTTTCCTCAAGTAGGTGTCCCACTTCTCCAACATCTAATTTGGCCTTTAGAAAAATATTTAATTATCTCCTGATGAGATAGCCACCCATGAAGTCCCCTTTTCAAAACAACTTAAAGTGATAATGCTAGGCTAAGGGGTTAATGAGAAAACATAACATTAAAATATAACATTATTTAAATCAACTTAACTTATCTCTCCAGAAAATGCATCCAAAGGCCAAAATTCAAAATACCAACTGAACTGGCCGAAGAAAGGAGCCAACTGCACCGGAGCCAACAGGACCACCTGCCAGAAATGGAATTTACTAAAAATAGCAAATTCTTGAGGTTGCTCGGATCACCATGCATGCTATACCATTGCGAAGCTCTCTGAAAACCCAGAAAGAATCCGCAATCCAATCTCCAAACTTCAAGCAACAACCTCCTCAAAAACGGGAAACCTTAATTTTCACCCTTCGAGTAGCCTACGGGTCTCCGGAATAGGCCAACGGTCAATTGCAAGAGTCACTGCTGAGAAGGGGACATTACATGGACAAGATATTGTTGTGCTGAAGATTGAGAGAGAACTAACAGAAAAACAAATATCTGATTGTGTGGACGTAAGATGGATGAGGTTGCCTGCCAATTGTCTATAAAGTGACTCATCAACTGGTTGTGAATCATCATAGGCTGACAGCTTGAACCCAATTTCCATATGTGTAGTGGAAGGATTGCAACCCATCTTGTGAAACCTTTCCAACGTATGTGTAACCTAGCTGATCTAGCAATGCACTGGCTCTGCTACCTGCAATGACAAGATCATCAACATTGAGAACAAGAATCATAGTGTCATCACCATCACTTTTGATAGAGATTCAGGGCAGAAAGATGTCCTTTAAATCCTGAATTTTTAAGATGTTGATAAGTTTTTGTGTACCAAGCACGTAGAGCCTATTTAATTCCATAGAGGGAGTTAAGAAACTTGGAAACCAAATGATCACTACCTTGCATCTGAAATCCTTAGGCTGCACCATGTACAAATCCTCGTTCAGGAAGGTGCTCTTCACATCCATCTGATACACTTTTCAGCCAAATTAAGCTGCTACAGAGCATACTAATAATATTCATGATAAGCATGAATATGCCAGGATTAGATGAAGCATTTCAGACAACCCTTAATTTAGACAATTTGGGAAAACATCACGAATTAGTATGAATTTCTTTAAACTTTTGGTTATATCTGTTTAGTTACACAGGAATTTGA
>VDFB02253014.1:0-82183 GCA_007258455.2 Sequoia sempervirens
CATCAATTTGGCCTGTTCCATGTGGATTGCTGCTAGAAAGAGTAGCTGACAGAAATTATCTATCTAGTAGTGCAAGTTCTTCTCCAGGTCAGTCTATGCCAGCTGCACGGGAGTTGGGTCGTGTTAGTAGAGAGAGTTCTCTGACTCCTTTTAACAGCCACTCTCCTCCTAATTTTTGGTGGCCAGCTCATGATCGTCGAGTAGTCTCCTCACACTACATTCTAAAAGACACTTTGGAAGAGCCTCAGGTTTGTATTATTTTTTACTTTTCCTAGTGTGTTTGATGTCTCTTTTGTTTTCAGTTAATGAGACAATCAATGGCAGGAGAAATTAAGATAGCTCTAGCTTTTTCTTGCTTTGGTCTGAAATGCACTTAGGAACTGCATTATCAAGGACTTTGTCTGATGGTAATAGTCCTGTCATTGTTTATACTTATAGTAAAGACTAAAGACCTCCGACAGAGAATTTAGAGGCTTCACATTCTTAGTGTATTCTCCTATTTCCTTGGTTCTTACAGATAAACTTGCTTCCCTCATAGCAGTGGTTATCTCTTATATTCAGGACATCTGTGTCCCACATCTTCCCCCTGGATGACTGCTGTTTTGATCTTCACCCTCCATGTGTCTCCCTCTCCCTGTACCACGACCCATTTTGATGCCGATTACTCCCTTGAGTATGCTTTCAGACTTTCCCAGCTTATGTCTAGATTCTACTTTCTCCCACCCTCCACTGCTGCTGCCTTGTACGAGTTTCTCTCTAGTGCTCTTTGGGAGGTTTCTCTTGACTCTTTAACCCACATTGTTGATTACTCTACTCCGCCACATCTTCATGATTTTTTCCCTATGAATTGTTGGTCTGATGATGAATGTTAAGCCTTGCATAGGAGAATTCATTTTATCACTGTCCACAATCCTCCCTCCACTTTTACCACGCATAGAGACCATTGTTGGTTCTTTCAGCATAAGAAACACAAGTTTCTTGTGTCAAGATAGAACAAGCTCCTTGTTACCTTCCATCACTCATTTGAGGTCTTTTGGCATTTGATTGGGTCTCCTATGCCAATTTTCTTTATGATATCCTTGATTAGCCTACCATTAGAGTCCCCTGTATGTCCCCCCTTCTTTGTCACGTGTTTTACGTAGTTCATGTTTGGAAAGCTATTTTAAAGTTTGCTCCAGTAAAGTGGCTAATTGTGAGGGGCTCCAAGTTGAATATGGATTCACTTGCTTACCCCACTTTACATTTATTGAATTAGATTGTCAATTCAAGGTTCCCCTTTGCTTGGTCACAACATTTTATTAAACCCATTTCACAAATTTGAGGATTGCCTAACAAGGTGTTGGTTTACAGAGAGATTTATAGACTATTGTCTAATATCCATGTTTCATTGAATTAACATGTGTGGGACACCCTCCTGCCCATCTGTATGCTTCTCAATGGGCGAGGGGTGATTGCTAGAGAAGTATATAGTGGTGAGGGTTGGTTTTGTTTATTTGCCCCTATTATTTTTATGAGTTTTGGACCATTTCCTATATTTTAAGGGAATTTTTAAAATTTTAGGTCATTAGTTGGAGGGGGATCCTCACCATTAGTTTCCTCATGGGAGATTTGCATGAAGCAGACCTCTTTAGTATTGACATTGTTCATGCCCTTGGAGATTTTTAAGTATACATGTTCGTATAAGTGCCTTGGGGAAAACTTATTCCTATTTCCTAAGGGCTTTTTAGTTCAATGGGAACATGACTGTATCATGCAGCTTGTCATTGGATTCGGGTGTGAGTCAGTTGTTCATGATGATTTATCTTAGGTCTTTCTGAGGAGTGGTTCTCAAGTTGTGATTTATTTCTTGATGAGAGGTCAAGGCTTGATTGCTACTTGGACGATTTAATGTTATTACTCTAGTGCCATCTTATGTGGTACTCGATTATTAGGTGATATTAGTGTGATATCAAATAAATTAATCTTTATTATTTGACACTAAAGTTAGGCGCTTAGGGTTTGGAGTATGTGAATGATTAAATAGAGGCCAGCCAACATTGAGGGGATTATTCTATGCTTATTTCACATTTTCAGACCTAGAAAGGGTGTCTACAGTAAGCAGCACTGATTTAGAGATGAAAGCCCTTGGATCTACAGATTAAAGGATGAAATCCCTCTGGTTTCTTGTGGGTGATCTCATCCATGGATTGTACTGAGCTGAAAGCATTCTCTTTTTGATTGGTAGGCTGATTTTTGGGGCAGCTGGAGTGGCAGTATACAGCAGCTTGCTTTTTGTCAGTCATCCAGATGATCTTGAGGTTATGCCTCCTCGTTTAACATGATTTGATCAAGAATCTTATGATACTCGCAAATGGTGAGTATTTTGTGACTCCATAGACTATAATTCTTGTTAGTCATTTTCTGAGAGAATTAGGGAAAACCAATATTTGGATTCCTGCTATGCCAACACACTCCACTATACTTGTGATTGACAAAAACAATTAAATCCGTCCGGAGATCAGTTAGAGCTGGAACAAAAACACTTTATAAGGATGTTTTGGACTACATTAGACACAATGTGGCAAATTTTCAGGTTCCAAATGGTTTGAAAGATATAATTAATTTTCAGGCAATTTATGGAAACAATTAAATATGGGGACTGAAAAATTCTGTAGCAAAAATAATTTACAAGGATGTACAATATACTAATACTCACAATCTGACCAAGTTTCAGGTAAAAATACCCTCCCTAGTCAAAAGTTACATAATTAATCCTCTCCTAGACAAAACTAAGGTAAATATACATGATTTTTATAAAGTTTCAAATAATTATATGGCATCTTTGAAAGAAATTCTCACTCTGAACAGCAATTTTCTGTCAAAAAATATTTTCTAACTGAAAATACTTCAATGCCACACAGCTGTAAGTCTACAAAATATTATTAATCACACCTCTTTTAGCGGTTCACCTTTAAAAAAAAATTTGCTGTGGTTTAGCACTGCAACTGCATCCTTCTACTGTGTTGCAATTTGCCTCAAAATTCTCAACGACCTCTGCCGGGCATTCCAATGGATCACTTCAGCATCTTTATTTTAGTCTCATCAATCACAACCCAGATTTTAGATGAGTGCTGCTCCCTTTGATCTCATGGCAGGTAAAGTTTCAGTTAATTGGATGTACAGCAGATCAAATGATTTGAATCAACAGAAGCAGCGTCTTTTTGAATCAGCAGCAGTGGCTTATGTCTGGAACATCAGCAGCAAGATATTTTGCTTCTCCTTTACCTTTGTAAACTATCTCTCACACAAATGCAATCCGATGGCTCTGATACCATATTATTATTATTGAATTTTTGAGCCAGTGACTTTTACATTGTAGAATGGCTAATTATATAAGCCAAAGAATGAAACAACCTTTCCTAGAATTTAGGAACAAATTCCCAACAACTGCAACCTATTTAAAACAACAATAGAACAATGTGCTATCATTAGCACAATACTAACAAATATGAAACTAATACATATTGCTAACATTAATATGCTAACATTGATATGAATTAATCTATATTAATTTAATAGCTCATGTAGCTCATCCAACAGATTTCCCTAGATGGAGAGCATAGGCCGTAACAACAACCTTGCTCTGTTTTATGCTGAACCAGCATGCTTCTCCTATGTCATAAAACTAACCTCCATGACTCTACTTAAGCATCATCCATAATGTTGTACCCCAAATTAAAATTTTTGCTACACAGGTATTTTGAAGAAATGAGTAAAAGTCTTGTCAAAATTGTCAAAAAAGGTCAAAATTGGGGTTTGCATGTCTTGCATGAGGCTCAAAAACTAGAAATTTTCAAAGTTTGACTATCTGGGTCTGCTCAGAGCAACCAAGTCTACAAAACCCAGATTTCAGTTTTTTGGCCCTAAGTTTTAGGAAAATTGTTATTTTTAGAAACTTTCTAAAAATATAACTTTTTTTGGGTTTTTTGGGTTTCTTTCAAAATAGATGCTGGAATTTTTTTCTAAAAATAGAAAGTTTGGCTATTAGGGTTCAAATTGATTTTGATTGGTCGAAAATACTTCCTCATCAGGTTAATGCAGTCAAAAGCACAAAACGATTAGTTTTGCCCTAGTGGGTCTATTGTGCTTTTTTAATTTCATAAAGCATTTCGGGATCTCCAAAGCCATTAATGGAGGTCAATCAACTGCCAGGTATCAGATTCAAACATTCAAGCACTGAACAAAAGATGAAAATGATGGATGTGCACGTAGAACGAGGAATGGAGAATGGCAGTTGAAGAATCTTGAAAATTGAGGAAAAATGGTTAAGTTTGGAGGAGATGGGCGCCCCAGGAGGAGATAGGCGCCCAACTTTTCAAGGCATCAAATAGTGAAATTAGGGTTTGTGCTCCCAGGCAATGTTGCTCTAAATCTTCTCAGCTCCGCAGTGAGTCCATCGGCACAGTCATCCGATCAATTAGTCATCTGGAATTGAAGATCAAACAGAGAGGTCTCAACCAAGAAGTAGAAAGCAAATCATGAAATCATCAAAAAAATGGTTAAGTCTGGAGAACTTGGGTGCCCTAAAAGAAGATAGGTGCCTAGGGTTTTAGAAGCCCAAATCTAGCAGTTAAGGTTTGCAGATATGCTCAATCTCTTCAGAATTTTGTTAGCTTCGCAGTAAATGTCTCGACATGATCATCAGATTCGTCAGTTGTCGGCAAACTTAGAATGAACAAAAGGCATAACATGAGGTCTCAAGCTTCGAGGTTGAAAACTGAAGAAAAATGTCTAAGTATGGTAATGGTGGGCGCCCCAGAAGGAGAAGGGCGCCCAAACTTTTGAGGGCCTAAATGGATGAATTTGCAATCGACACCTCCAACATGACTTCCTCAGATTTGAAGTAGCTTTTCAATGAAACCACCAACAAGTCCATCAGAGTTGATGATAATCACCAGATATTGAAGGCGGAACAGAGGGAGAAACATGAGCAAAATGTTAAAAGTCAAGAGCAAAGGGGAAAATCTCATAATAAAATCTAACTGTGGAGGAGTTGGGCACCCTAGCTAGCCAGGGGCGCCCAAGCTTTTGAGGCCTCAAATCAACTTTTCCGAAGATGCAACATCCAAAAGACCCCCCTTAGATTCAGTCAGGTTATCCAGCGAATCTAATAGCGAGTTGATCCAATCAGTCTAGCTCTCGGAATCATGAATTCTTTTGAAGATCAAGGAAAACAAATAAAAGTTGAGGTACACAAAAATGACTAACATTGGTAATGATGGGCGCCCCAGGAGGAGATAGGCGCCCAACCTTTTAAAGCCCTAAATCAACTTTTTAGGAAATATCATTCCCAACAAACCCCCTTCAAAATCCTCTGAGCTCTCCAATGAGCCCAACCATCAGTTCATCGGACCTCCGGATCATCCAGCATTGCAAAATCATCTAAAAATGAGAAAACAAGCAAGAAATTGAAAAATATGAAAAAATGACTACTTTGGTGAGCCTGGGTGCCCTAGGTAGCTAGGGGTGCCTAGCATTTTGAGGGGTCAAATGAAGCTTTTATGAAAAGTTGCCTCCAGGACAACCTCACCAGATTTGACTAGGCTCCGCAATGAGATGCTTCGTCAGTTCATAGGATTCACCGAGCACTCAGAAATGAAAGATCAAACCAAGGGTAAAATCAAACAAAGGGTAAAATCAAACAAAAATTGAAAATGGTGAAGAAAATGGCTAAGGATGGAGGAGAAAAGTGCCCTAAGAAGAGATTGGCACCCAAGGCTACATGCCTTAGAATTTTTTTCAAAGTTTTCATCATTCAACATTCGAACAACGTCTACGTTTGATGAACCTACTCAGGATAGACTCCGAAAGTTTTAAAACAAAAGGAAAGCAGATTCTTCTCAACCTCAACTTATTTAAGAGAGCTTTTGCCTTCCATTATTGATTTTTTGCAAGTTGGCGTCCAAAACAAGAAGATTTTCTCTTTCCTCTCAACGAAGATTTGAAGACCCCAACGGCATGCTTTTTCGGTGTTCTTCGTGGTTTCGAGATCAGTGAGCAAAGAGGAACGCTTTTTCGTGCTCCAAACCTCTAGGGTGTTGCTTTTTCAAAACAACCACTCAACTTTTTTTGTTTCTAATCACATGGGTCTCTCCGCTTTTTCATCCTCTTCAACATTGAGAAACTTTTCCCTCTTCTAGAAATTGCTTTTTGGCCTCTTTTTTAGGATGGATTGAGCTTTTTTAGTTTCCGAGCATCTGGGTTTCTCTGGAACGTGATTTTCTACAAAACCCAAGTCCCAACTTTTTTCGGAAAAAATGTTTTTTCAAGGTAGATCAGCATTCTATTTTCAATAGCACTCTCCACTTAAAATCAAGAAATAAATCAGCATTTTGGCGGACGTGGATGAGATTTAAACTAGCAATCATCTAGAAGCTTTCTTTCCGCTTTCTTTCTATTCTTGTCTCAATTTTTATCTACTCTTTGAAGAAGAGAAAGAAAACGAATTGTAATAGTTGGCATTTCCTGTTTCTATGCTTTCTTAGGTGGTTAGATGTTTATCTTCTTTAGTTTTAGAAATAAAGCTTGCATGCTAGCAAGTCTTAGTTGTAAAAGCAAGGAGATTTTAGGGTTCCCTACTCCTCTACTTGTGTATAAATAAGGGCAGCCTTGCCCATTATTTTCTTAACCGTACTTGTGATAACAAATTGCTGAGCCTATTTTGCCTGCAAGTTGTTGTTGTTTAGTTGCTGTTCACTTTGTGTAAGAGCAAGTTTGCAAGCCTCTTTAGTTGCAAGTTCTTGTTTAGTGCATTTATCTTGTGTAATCTTTGTTCTTGAGATTTGAGAAATAAAGTCTTGTGCCTATTTTGCTCTGATATAATGTCTCGAATTTTTGTTTATTGTGCTATGCTTATATGATCTCCATTTCAGCTTGCATTGAAAGTAAGTAGATGTATGTTGGAAGAAGAGTTTATCTAAGTATTTTGTCAGAGAATCCTTCCTTGTCCATTTCTAACTCTCTTGCTTTGCATTTACTTGAGAAGTTAGAAACGTCATTAGAGTAGGCTTAGTCGTAGTTGAACTTCTAAAACAGAAAATCTCAGCTACGACGCTTGAGTTTAATAACCTTGTGCTCTTAGTTGAACAAAAAGATAGGCAAATTAGTTTTAATTTACTTTCTTAAGCAACATCAACAAAGAGGGAGCTTCCCCTCCTAATTCAAAGAGCAGTTTATCAGTGCATAGCTGTTTGTTTCTAATTTGCATTCCAGAGGTGCGAATTAAAACGCCAACACATAAAACTAGCATCCATGGCTCTACTTCAGCAACACTTCCTTATCAATGTAAGAAACAATTATCGATTGATACCAGACAACAGCATCAATTCTTACTCACACAAAAGCAATTGGATGGCTATGATACCATATAAGTATTATAAACATAACCTCTAGCCACTACATTGCAGAATGGCTTATTCTATAAGCCAGAGATTCAAACTGCAATTCCTATAATTCAGGAAAGTTCTTACAACCTATAAACAACAAACAACCAACAATATGGTAATGATAGTACAAGTGAAATGACATTGCAAACAACCATGCCTACAAAACAACCTTACACAAAATTATTGTTGACATTATTTAATTAATCTAATAGTGATGAACTCAATGTGCTTGGTGCAAGAAGGATAGTTTGGGTTCTTCACCAACTTCAAAACACCTTGATTGTCATAGAAAAGTGCAGTAGTTGTAGTTTGAGGAAGTTGGAGATCACTGAAAACTTGACGTAGCCATAATGCTTCACAATTGACACTAACACTTGCTTGGTATTGAGCATGACTGAAATATAAAGCTACAGTGGGCTGAAGCTTACTTTGCCGTGAAACAACTTCTCAATAAAAGAGAAAATGTAGCCAGTAGTTGATCTTCAAGTATCAATTGATCTGGCCTGATTGGAGTCCATATAGCTTGTCACCATCAAATCTCTGTTCTCAGACAAAGAATGCCAAAATCAAGAGTAACCTAGGTAATATTGCAACACACGTTTTGCTGCCTGTAAATGGACTGTAATGAACCGGACCAAATTTGTTTTTGTTTTTCAATTGTAAATACAATGCAACACGCACCCGTTAAGGTTAGCTTCAAAACCAAAACAATGCGGAAGTAACTCTAACCAAGAATGTGCCCAAGGCGGGTGAGCATGTGGTCAGAGGATTTGATGCAATGCTGAACTAGAAGGAACTCTAACCAAGAATGTGTCTAGGAGAGACGAGCATATGGTCAGAGGATCTTATGCAATGTTGAACTGGAAGGAACTCTAACCAAGAATGCGTTTAGGAGAGATGAGCATATGGTCAGAGGATCTTATGCATGTTGAGCTAAAAATAACTCTAACCAAGAATGCGCTGAAGAATGGCCAGCATATGGTCAGAGGATCCCTATGAACTGTTGTCTGAAAGTAACTCTAACCAAGAATGCGCCGAAGAATGGCGAGCATATGGTTAGAGGATCCCTGAGCTTACAACTAATGAAATTACAATGACTTAGCAAGATAAATAAATGGTTGACAGTACTACTGAATAGCCTTACAATGAAAGTAATATTCTGCAAGCACACTATATTAGTGAAACAGAACAAGTTGCAAGCGTTTAGACTATCTTTCTAATGCTCAATATAACCTCCAGTATTCAATCCTAGCCCAAATGATGTTTTTCTTAATTCTGATATGACAGACCAGCAACTAAAATGCAAAAACCAGCTACCTAGCCACCCACTAAAATGCATATATCTCACTCTAGACTCACTCTATTGACTTAAAATCAAATGCATCAAGTTCTATTGCTGATGGCGCCCAAGAAGACACCCTGAAACCACTCCAAATGACCCTTAATTATTTTGCACGGAATTCAAGGCATCCTCAAGATGGTACGACCCTCAAGAAGGGGCAATTTCTTTCTAATAAATTCATTTCATGATAATACAATCTGCCACTTAGCAGGAAGGGTCGCCCCCAGCAAGGAAACTCAAAGGTAAAGTATCTAGAATGACAATAATTTTATTTTTGAACTTATGAACAAAACATACATTCAGCAACTCCAACCAGCAACTTCAAAATTTGACTGAAAATGCAAGAACTGAACTACACAATGCAGAAAGCTCAACTACAATGCTAGACAACCCAATTACAATCTATCTCTCAACTAGTTGCTATCTTTCAAGCAAGAAGATGAGCCAAGTGCTAGGAGGTATGCTTTCCTCAAAGCTTTGCCTGAAATCAATCCAGCAGCATAACAGTATGGTAGACAAGAGATGATGAAATGAAGAGCAAAGGCTTGCTTATAAAGACTTGAGAAGAATCTTCTAGAGGCTTCAAGAAGGGCGCCCAAATTCAAATTTGACTTCATCACTTTTCCCTCCAAAGATGGCGTCCATTTCTCATAAGGCAAATATTTCACCTTTATTAAAATTAATCTTTTCCTCAAGTAGGTGTCCCACTTCTCCAACATCTAATTTGGCCTTTAGAAAAATATTTAATTATCCCCTGATGAGATAGCCACCCATGAAGTCCCCTTTTCAAAACAACTTAAAGTGATAATGCTATGCTAAGGGGTTAATGAGAAAACATAACATTAAAATATAACATTATTTAAATCAACTTAACTTATCTCTCCAGAAAATGCATCCAAAGGCCAAAATTCAAAATACCAACTGAACTGGCCGAAGAAAGGAGCCAACTGCACCGGAGCCAACAGGACCACCTGCCAGAAATGGAATTTACTAAAATATTTTCCTGAGGTTGCTCGGATCACCATGCATGCTATACCATTGCGAAGCTCTCTGAAAACCCAGAAAGAATCCGCAATCCAATCTCCAAACTTCAAGCAACAACCTCCTCAAAAACGGGAAACCCTAATTTTCACCCTCCGAGTAGCCTACGGGTCTCCGGAATAGGCCAACGGTCAATTGCAAGAGTCACTGCTGAGAAGGGGACATTACATGGACAAGATTTTGTTGTGCTGAAGATTGAGAGAGAACTAACAGAAAAACAAATATCTGATTGTGTGGACGTAAGATGGATGAGGTTGCCTGCCAATTGTCTATAAAGTGACTCATCAACTGGTTGTGAATCATCATAGGCTGACAGCTTGAACCCAATTTCCATATGTGTAGTGGAAGGATTGCAACCCATCTTGTGAAACCTTTCCAACGTATGTGTAACCTAGCTGATCTAGCAATACACTGGCTCTGCTACCTGCAATGACAAGATCATCAACATTGAGAACAAGAATCATAGTGTCATCACCATCACTTTTGATAGAGATTCAGGGCAGAAAGATGTCCTTTAAATCCTGAATTTTTAAGATGTTGATAAGTTTTTGTGTACCAAGCACGTAGAGCCTATTTAATTCCATAGAGGGAGTTAAGAAACTTGGAAACCAAATGATCACTACCTTGCACCTGAAATCCTTAGGCTGCACCATGTACAAATCCTCGTTCAGGAAGGTGCTCTTCACATCCATCTGATACACTTTTCAGCCAAATTAAGCTGCTACAGAGCATACTAATAATATTCATGATAAGCATGAATATGCCAGGATTAGATGAAGCATTTCAGACAACCCTTAATTTAGACAATTTGGGAAAACATCACGAATTAGTATGAATTTCTTTAAACTTTTGGTTATATCTGTTTAGTTACACAGGAATTTGATTCAGCAACGGTAATTTATGCATTTTTAGATGAAGTGATCAGGTTTCTGTGTTTGTAGCATAATATATATGCAGTTAAAGGAATTACTTTTGAAGTCTGCTTAATTTTAGGTACGTTTGTCTTGGATCTCCTAATTGGTGAGGCAGGTTCACTTGCATCTGAATTTAATTAGTTAATGCAACTTATGTAGTGTAAATATGTATTTGAAGGCTTTGTTTTTCTTAATCTAGTTGTTGATATGCAGTCTTTTGTGACATGGAATTTTTGTACAGGCTTTATTAGTTGAAGAGAGGGGAAAAACACTAGCAATTAATGATCCACATGAACAAATACTATGGACAAGTGAAGTTGTACCTTATATTGTAACCTACCACAAGGGTAAGGTTGCCTTTGATTTTAATTTAAATCTTTGGACACTTGCTCTTTTTAATCTCAGAATTTCATAGTTTATGATCTGTACACTGTTTTGATCGTAGGCTATGGAAGAATTCAATTTGTGTTCTCTTGTTCATTTTATTTCAGAGTTTCTAAAACCAAAATATAAATATTGAGATTTTATTTAATATACAGTCATTAGGTGTTAAGTAAATTTTCAGATGACAATTAAGAATCTTAAATTGTTCAATGATATTAATCAGGTTTGACTGTATAATAGGGAACATGCGGCATTCTTTGTGGTACTTAAAGACAGTTAATTATAATATGGAAACAGCATCTGCTGTTACAGTCCACAATGCGGTTTCTCTTGGAGAGCAAACAAACGGTTTGTGCTTACAACGGATTTGGCAAGATAGGGGTCTTCAGCCAATTGCTAGTCAGGTATCTCTTCGATTTCTTGATGCATGGACCTTGTAGTAGTTGGCTATTGGGTTACTAGAATACATGGCTGGATTAGTTGATTAAAACTTTTAGTTTCTTTTGTGTTTTGAGGTCATCTTTATTGCATTTTTTTCGAATATGGTATTTTTCCATGATTATAGATGGAAGAAAGTTTTCGTATTGCCACATGGCAACTTTTGTTTAGTATTTTACCAATGCATTTATTCATAGGTGAAAAGGTTTCTTGGAGAGTTCAAATTTTCCCCCTAAATTGTAACATTAAATATTTTTTGAGGACAAGTTTTGAAATATGATTGTCATATAGCTTTCACATTTTTCATTAGATGTCCAAGCAAAGGTGTGTATACTGAAATATTATCTATAAATATCTTGAGCTCTACAAAGTGCCTATAGCAAATGATCCATAAATTTTAGTTATACTAGTGTTTAATTCACCAAAATGAATTTTAACTATGAATGGATGAAAAGAATCGATTGATCTGAAAATGCCAATTCCTTTGCTACTTGTATCTTCATTTAAACGGGGCTCTATTATTTGTATAGTGCTACTGCTGGAACTGGATTAAACACGAGGGAATTGATAAGTGAACATGAAAAGCAGATATACAGCTGTACATAAATTATGATGAACATAAGTTAGCCTTGGAGAAATCCATGTTGGATGAGAACTCCGATTAAGATGGGGCTGTGCATCCTCCCAAATTGCCAGTTCGAAAGAATTCAACCTACATGCATGAACTATGGAAAATCACAAGACCATTGTAAGATGAAAACACATTCCTACAATGACCTTCACACTTGCTTTGCATCAAATTCATTTCTAAGATTGATAATTCAGACATGCACTTTTTGACACTGTGCAATGATCTTAAAACCAACTCCAGAATTCAATGATTTTCCATGTTTCTTCGCTTTTCTTGGATGGGGTAACATAGCAATGTGGGTGCAGGGTTTCAAGGACAACAAACATTTTTTGTAATTTTGGTGACTTGGAGGGGATGGTAATTAAAATATATATATACAAATTGATATTTGAACTACAAGAAATGAAATTTATTATAAGTAATACTAATAACTCGATTTGGATTTCATGATCAAATATTTGACAGTCCATGATCAATGATTAATGTATGTAAACGTAGAATTAAAAACAGTAAAATACGAATGCCAATTACAAAGTGCTAAAGTGATTATAATATTATATATTTGAATGCTTTAAAGTTTTTTATTGTGTTTTAACTTATTTTGGCAAGAGTGTTCTTAGGATAACCCCCTTAAAGAAAATTCAGAAACATGAGGGGACGTTTCAACCCAATCCCTAGGATGTCTATGATGTCATCTAGACTATGCATTGTCATGGAACTATGTTGATTTTTCACTTACAAGGAAATTTGTTTAGAGAGCTTTCCCATACTTTGTATAGGGAAAAAATATGATTAGCATGCAAAAATTATGACTATTGAAAAATTTGGCTTCCCAAATTACTTATACTTACATTTTCTTTTCCAAGAAGTCAATCATTCTAAAAAAAATAATAAGATTTATTTTTTAAAAGAAGTGACCATGCTAGCCTATCACTTGTCACTGATTGATTCAAAAATGCCTTCATCTTGACTTTCTCACTTGGTCCAACAAATTGGATGGGAAATTAAAATATATATTATACTTCTTCAATTTAGCAAGTTTGTGAACCTATGGACATCTTTCAACTAGTTTTGTGGCCCGGCCACTCGTTTGGGTGTTTTGTTGGCAATGAAATTATAACAATTATTTTCGGTACACTACTACCACTTTTAAGTTTTAACAATGTTTTCGCCATTTATGCAATTTTCCATGATTGTTGCTTCTGCAATGATAGGCCTCACCTCCTTCATCCTTGCTTGACCCTTTTGCTTCAAATACCATGGACCCCTTTGTGAGCTTTGATCTACCCTTATCTTTCAGCCTTGGCTATACCTTCTATGAGGGCCGTGAGTAGAGCCATCTATCCTACATTTATCCCATGCCAACACCCCTAGCTTCACATGCATTTTTCGCATATGTTAGAATGGAAGAGGGTTCAAATAGTTTCTTTTTGAAACACAAGATATTGTGGTTTTATGAAAAAACCTAGATTGTCACCAAAAAATGCATATATTGGACATTGAAACTGAAAATTTGCACGACAATCTCTTCAATCCTTTGTCCTCCAAAGCATTGGGGAGTTACCATTAGGCATCAAATACCATATTAAAGCATTTAGCCTTATGCTTTTATATTAATTAACTCCTCAAGCACAAAGAGTGTTAGACATCTGTTGTATGGTTTGCATGTTTTACACCCTTTATGTATTTTGACATCCTGGCACAATAATTTGGGCTGTTATAGGTGGGTTTTTGGCACATGGATTTATACCTATTGTATTGTAATATGGTTTAGTGGTTTCCTATGGTGATGTGTGTTGATAAATACTCTACATGGATTAGGGTTAGGCACTAATATATTATTGTATTGTGAATGGTTGAATTAATATAGTAAGTGCAGTGTTTTTGCTGATTTAAATTTTTTATTTTGGAAAAGGTTTCCCTCGGTGAATAATCTTATTATATTGTAAGTATGCTATTGTTTACTTTCGATTGCATTTAAGATTCTGTTAGCATTGCTTCCTTTGCATAGGTTTATTTGTATTATTTCTCTTCAAAGAGAGAGGGGGAGGGAGGAAGGGATAGAGGGATGGGAGATTTATTTACAGTATAACACTTCATCTCTTGAATAATGCATCAAAGTTTTTAACAAATAAAATAATATTTGGCAAATGGCAGGTTAGTATTATTTATAGGAATTTGCAACTCAATAATTCTTAACACATATTTCATAAAGCATTGTGTAGGTATTTTTTGCTACAGATGAAGATGGGGTGGCACTTATCTGCTTTATGCTAAAAGATAAAAAGTGTTTACTATCTCTAAGGCTTCATTCGAGAGAAAGACAGCAAGATATTCTGACAGAATTAACGGATATAAGTTGGAGAATTCCTGCAATTGATGCAGCACCAGTTGTTGTGACTCGTCCAAGGTATAGTTCTTTAAATTTTGATTTGAGCTCTATCACGGTGTTGATCCCTAAGTAACAATCTTGTGATCTATGTCTCTGATTGGCAGACTAAAGAAACACGGAATGCATCAATTTGATCTGCTTATCTTAGCTCCAGATGGTGATCTTTTTCTATATGTAAGTGGCTGTTAGGATGTCTCTCTTTTTTCATTCATTGTGCTTTAGCTTATGATCAGAAAGCAATTTGTAGACAGTTATATTGAATCTCCATATGGTCTATCTCTTAAGCAGATTGTACATTGTTCTAGAAAATGCATTAATGATAGAAAAAACATATATGCACACTCATGATTTGAATGTTAATGCATGTTGTAGACAGTTGATATTGATTTTCCACGGGGTCTTTTTGCAATAAGTTGTACTATTTTGTGCAAAATTCTCATATTATACAAATAAATGTCCGCTCATAATTCTATTGAAGTTTGTTGCCTTAGTAATGGCATATATTTCATTTGTTGCTGAATTATTTTTCTTTTGTTGTCTTTTGAGACTCTTAGTGTTGAACAATATTTTGAAATTGAGAGCATTGTAGCATTTTTTTTGGGACTAAATAATATATATATTGATTCAAAAAGGAAAACACTGTAAATCAGAGATAAACAAAAGTACCAGGCTAGTCTCTTACACATTAAAGGACTTATGGAGTAAGTGATTTTAACAAGTACCCCTATTTGACACGTGAAGGGAACCTAATCCCTGTTAGTGGTAGTCACTTACAAAAATGTTCAAATAACAAACACAGAATATGCTGATTCTGTTGTAATAACTCTTACAAAAAGCACAAATAACAGACATGAAAAATACTCCGACAACAATTATATATATTTTTAGAATTTTTGCTGACAACATACTTTCAAATGGAAAACTAACAAACTGATACAACTTACTGGATATTCTAGTATAAGTACTGCACACTACCAAAGATCCTATTGACACTTTAGAACTCGTACTGTACCCTGAGGGTTTTGGTTTTCATGATGATTGATATCCATGCCTTAAGGGTTTCATCTCCAAAAACATCTGCTGAAACACCACATCCATCCCAGAAAAGAAAATGATGTGCTTTATAATCTCCAATTATTGAGATCCCAAATTAATGTCAATCAATTACACAATCTGTGGTTTCTATGTGATGAGCCCTGCTGGCTCTCAACTCAAAACCCTTGTTTCTTAAGTCTTAATATGTTTTTTTAAAGTTTTTAGAGAATTCTTAGTAGACAGAAGAGAAGGGGCACAGCATATTTTTGCTCATAAAATATGAATTTGATCTTATTTCTTCAAAAGGAAAGTACAGAAGATATTATTTAACTCCAACAAATAGATTGAGAATGATAAACATACCGAAATGGCTCCAGATTATTTTAAATAAAGAACTGGCCAGATCTACAGCTGGAAATGAAGAAATCAAGCATGCAAGTATGCCATGTCTCTAGAAGTAGATTCTCCTGCGCAGAAACTAGTCACAATGCTCTGAAAAGACTAGGCGCCAATGATGGAAGCTTAAACCCTCACAAAAAGAAGGTGTTTTTCTTATTTACTTCACACGCCTTTCCCAAGGCACAAAACCCAAGGCAGGCCGTACGGCCATGAAAGCAAGAAATAAAATCTCTGAAAGAAGAATTCCTGAAGCTGTAGAAGGACGCCACCAAGAAACCCTCAAGTTATTGCATAAGAACAAAGAACTGCAAAATATGAAACCTCTGTCTGCAACTGTAGAACCTCTGTGTGAAGCCCTCAACTGTACTGATTCAGCTGATCTTTCACAGCCTCAAAAGTACTCAACACTGAAGAGTTTTCCGTTCTCCAATGGACGAAATGATCAAACCCTGGTCACAGGAGAATGCTCAGAAGAAAATGCACAAGGCAAATCGAAATAGTCAAAAGTTATCAGTTTCAATTGCCAAAAATGCCCTTTTATGCAAAGGCACGCATTTCAAGAAGAATACGCCACTTTTAGGTTTTAAAAACTTTTAATTAATATTTAATTCATCTCAATAGTTCATGAATTAAATACTTGGCGCACTTTTAATATTTTAAGCCATTAAAATATTAAATCCCTCTTTTGAACATTTTAAGTGATATAAAAATATTATTAAAGTCAATGTGACTTTAATAAAAGGCGTATAAGTTAAATAATTAACTTAATCACTTAAAATTCCATAATACGCTCAAAACTCAGGATAATCCCGTGCCGTCAGAAGCTGTGAACTCCTGGAATGCCAACGCTCGCTGTGATCCAATCACTGTCCCCTGAAAACCAAAACGATCACACTCTCCAGAATGTATCACTGACCCTCTAACCAACCTGGCTAGCCCACAAGGGTCCAATAAAGGGCTAACAATCGCAAAACAAGATCAAGCTGAAAAAGGGGACATTACAGTCCGCCCTCCCTGAAATTGCTTGTCCGCAAGCAATCTCAACAACAAAGAATCAACCACTCCACCAGGATCCCAAGGATAGTGTCGTGAAATGTCCCTCCTGTCATCAACTGTCTCCTGTAACTCCCAAATCTGATCAACTAGATCATCATGCTGTACCCTGTCAATCTCAACACCATCTGTCACAGGAGAGAAGAACTCATAAGAAAGCAAGTCAAACTGCTGACAACACTTGCTCCCTAAAACCGCACGAGATATGCTATCATCCAACATATCTAACACGTGCATACCAAAATTGTGCATCTGAAACAGGTCATGTACATGATGACTGAAAGTGAAACTGTGTAGACTCCTGACCATGTACACACTGGAAATCTCCTCAACGAGCTCTGTCTGAAATCTCGATGCACTGACGGAATCTCCAATACTATGATCAACGCTCTTGCCTAAATCAGGATCAAGAGTAGAATCAGCATCCACCTCAAAGAGCGGATTATCACAGGAAGATGTAGCATCTGTCTCATAAAGAGGATTTTGTACTAACTGAGCCTCATAACTGTACTGATCCCAATCAAACCCCTCTGATCCCATGGGACTAGAATCAAAATGATAATCCTTCTGAAACATCTCATGCTCCTCTAGAATCTTCGGTTCTATCTTCTCACCTTTTTCGTTGACGAGAATGATAGATCGCATACTCCCATCCTGAAAAACAGCTTGCTGGTCCGTTAAATCAGCAATGTCTTCACCCTCATAAAACCACTCCATTTGTCTATTTGAACCCTTAGGCTTGAGAGGACAATTGTGGTTTTGATCATAAGGAGCTTGGCAATAGAAACATAGCTTCCTCCTACGCAAATCATTGATTGTCTCTCGGTCCAAAGGAGCTGCAAATTTCCTCTTTTCATCAACTTTTTCTGATTCTTTAGGTTCTGATTTGCTATCACTATAGGATGAGGATGCTTCTGCATTTGAAGTGAACTTACCACGTGAAGCTGTAAGTTCCATGCTACGAGCCTTTCTCATAGCTTCGTGCAAGGTAGGTGGATCGAATGCCTTGATCCAACCTTTCATTGGCTCATGGAGACCTTCTACAAATAGAATGACAAGTCTCCTCTCTGAGATTCCGGTAACCATAACCGAGAGCTTCTGGAACTCACCAATATAAGACTCCAAACTACCCAACTGCTTCAACTGAGCAAGGTCTCTGAAGAATAGCTCGGGATCACGTCTATCAAACCTCTCTACCAGCCTATCAGTGAACTCCTGGTACGAGGTAATCCTATCATGGTGTAGTGTAGCCATGCCATGAATCCACCAGTCATGTGCTACGCCATCAAGGTGGAGAGCTGCAAATCGTATAGCATCTTTCTCTGGCATAGGACGTAGTGTCAGGAATGTATCCAACTTACTCACCCAGGCACGTGCTGTAACTCTACCACTGCCATCATAGTGAACTAAGGTTAGTTTGTTGGTAGCTTGTTTGAGATCATTCTGCTTGTGTCTAGGCCTCCTGTCATTCCTGCTTCTGGTGTGTTCTCTCTTCTGGCTTATGAATCTGTCGAAGTTAAGGTGCTCCTTAACTCTTGGTGGCAAAGCATCCCACTCATCATGCATAGCCATAATGTTATCTGCAAAATTAATTTCACCACCTTGTTCAGCTTCATCCACTTCCTCAGCATCATCTCTGGTGAACGTGGGATATGTAGCCTCTCATAGGTGCGTACTGGATCTATAATCCTCTGTGGCTCTCTATGGATACTGCCATCTCTATCTGAATCCAAACTACGAGCTCTGTTTATTGACAAATTCTGAACATTCGTGCTGAGTTGTTGAAGAATAGTTGCAACCTGCTCTTGCCCTGCAACCATGCCTCTAAGCACGTCTTTGGCTTCTCTGTCCTCATCCTCCCAGTTATTTCTGTGAGAACTTTCTCCAGCCCTGTTCGCCATATTGTCCCAATCTAATTCCTCCTCCTGATCTGCAAACGGAAATGGTGGAAATGGATTCTGGTCACCTCTTTGATTTCTAGGGCCACCTCTGAAATAGGACTTACCAAAACCCTCTCTGTTTGACTTCATAAATTCTCAAACCCCACAAGCTGGCAGGATGTGAGCTCTGATACCACTGTGATGAGCCCTGCTGGCTCTCAACTCAAAACCCTTGTTTCTTAAGTCTTAATATGTTTTTTTAAAGTTTTTAGAGAATTCTTAGTAGACAGAAGAGAAGGGGCACAGCATATTTTTGCTCATAAAATATGAATTTGATCTTATTTCTTCAAAAGGAAAGTACAGAAGATATTATTTAACTCCAACAAATAGATTGAGAATGATAAACATACCGAAATGGCTCCAGATTATTTTAAATAAAGAACTGGCCAGATCTACAGCTGGAAATGAAGAAATCAAGCATGCAAGTATGCCATGTCTCCAGAAGTAGATTCTCCTGCGCAGAAACTAGTCACAATGCTCTGAAAAGACTAGGCGCCAATGATGGAAGCTTAAACCCTCACAAAAAGAAGGCGTTTTTCTTATTTACTTCACACGCCTTTCTCAAGGCACAAAACCCAAGGCAGGCCGTACGGCCATGAAAGCAAGAAATAAAATCTCTGAAAGAAGAATTCCTGAAGCTGTAGAAGGACGCCACCAAGAAACCCTCAAGTTATTGCATAAGAACAAAGAACTGCAAAATATGAAACCTCTGTCTGCAACTGTAGAACTTCTGTGTGAAGCTCTCAACTGTACTGATTCAGCTGATCTTTCACAGCCTCAAAAGTACTCAACACTGAAGAGTTTTCCGTTCTCCAATGGACGAAATGATCAAACCCTGGTCACAGGAGAATGCTCAGAAGAAAATGCACAAGGCAATTCGAAATAGTCAAAAGTTATCAGTTTCAATTGCCAGAAATGCCCTTTTATGCAAAGGCACGCATTTCAAGAAGAATACGCCACTTTTAGGTTTTAAAATCTTTTAATTAATATTTAATTCATCTCAATAGTTCATGAATTAAATACTTGGCGCACTTTTAATATTTTAAGCCATTAAAATATTAAATCCCTCTTTTGAACATTTTAAGTGATATAAAAATATTATTAAAGTCAATGTGACTTTAATAAAAGGCGTATAAGTTAAATAATTAACTTAATCACTTAAAATTCCATAATACGCTCAAAACTCAGGATAATCCCGTGCCGTCAGAAGCCGTGAACTCCTGGAATGCCAATGCTCGCTGTGATCCAATCACTGCGCCCTGAAAACCAAAACGATCACACTCTCCAGAATGTATCATTGACCCTCTAACCAACCTGGCTAGCCCACAAGGGTCCAATAAAGGGCTAACAATCGCAAAACAAGATTAAGCTGAAAAAGGGGACATTACATTCTAATTGACGATCAACTCCCCATAATTTTCTAGTAGTTAACTGACAATTCAGTCCTTCAAATTAAGGTAGTCAACTGGTAGGTTAACTGGGCAATTAACTGACAAGTGTGAGACCAACTCAGGCTTTTTATCCTACTTTTCAAGTATCCTAACTAAAAGTCCTAGTTGATATTCCTGTAGAAGTCAGAAAGACACAACTGCCTTATTTAAAACACAAATTGAATCCTAATTGAAAACTTAATCCTATCTAACTACTGACAAACTTAGTGTGTGGATAAAATAAAAAAGGGGACATTATAGTTAACTTTTTTATGAAGTGAGGACACAAAATGGAATTGTGTGTAGGGATTTACCTTTTTTCAAATTAGAAGGGGAAGCTCCCTTGTAAGTAAAACAAAAATACTATTGGGATGATTTCTTGCTTGGAGTATTCAATACAAACAAACTTAAAGTAGAATCTATCTTTTTTCTTTTATGTACGGCCTTGCTGTACTTCCATGAACTTTGCATGCTAGAGTCTATTTTGCAAAATTTATCAATCTTACTGTCAGTCCAATATGGAAATTTGTTGAGTGTCATGACTCTTCCCTTGTTATTTCACATATCATAGGTGTGGGTTATCATCTTAAGAGCTCATTGATTGTTTTTGTTGAGTTGATGAATGAATATCGAGTTTAGATTATACTAAAACAAATTGAAAACCTAGTAGAATTTAACCTTCTGACCCATGTGGCAAGATAAGATAACTTGCAATTTTCGCAGGACCATATTTAAATTCTTGGGATTATACACAATCCTTGAATCCATTCAGAAATTGGTCTTCTTCCCATCCTATATTCTTTAGAAGAGTTCCTACTATAACAAATTGCAGCTACAAATGGCAATTGGTTGAAACATGTCTGTAGGATATTGCAAAATATTAAGGTCCTTGTCGAAGTATCATATGCTAATACATGCGGATGTTAAACAAGTTCATCAATTTTTTATGTTGTTGGCATCAAACAATTTATATTCTGAAATATATATTTTATCTTATACTGACAATTTAATGAATTTTAGGTAGGGCGCCATTGTCTTTGCAAATATATTCTACCACAAAGTGCGCTTAATGTTCCCAATATACCTGTTTCACATTTCAATCAACATATGAAGGATGTTGTCGTACAAGAGGATGAGAATAAATTTGATATAGCTGGATTGTCTGATGCAGTTCGAGGTCGGATAAACTGTACAACTGCTTCAGGAGAGGTAATATGAAATCTTTGTAAAAATAGTTCGACAGTGATATATTATCGTCTATGAATCTGATTTTACAAGCATATGTAGGGGCACATAAATTGTGTGTGTTGTGCATGCATATGAACTTATAGAGACATTGTAAGCATTCTCTACATGTTTTCTTGTTAGTTTAATCACTGTTAGTCAAGATCTAAATGGGCCATAGTAAATTATTGATAGATTTCATGTTTATGCTTATATTTTTTTCCTCATCACCTGTTTTATAATTTGATATTAAAACACCAGTTTTGGTGGTTTTTATCAATTCTTGCTCTTTAAATGTAAATCTCGAACTGATATTATTTGATTATTTTGTGTTGATAATAGTAAAAATTCAGTTCTAAATAAATTACAAAACAATAGGTTTGGGATAATCCTCATTGAATGGCTGTTCTGAAATACAATGTGGTTTTGTCAATGCCTTGCCTTTCTTAACTTGAATTTATGTCTTTACTTGGGGCTTATCTTTGTTTGTATGCAGAATCAATGCCATTAATAGGAAAGACTGCCAATGCTTACCAGAAGCTTTTTGTTTTTGGGTTTAATATAGGAAATGTATCTGGTAGTAAATCAGGAAACAGAAGTTTCATATCAATAGAATAATAGTATTACATCTAGGCCTTTGGCCCTAAAAGGCATTGCCTCAACATCTATATAGAAGTTCTCCAGTTTAGCTAGATGATAGAGACTAAATTCTACATGAAAAGATTCAATTCATCTAAGCTGAGCGGGGATGGTTCATGAAAGGTGGCCTTACCGTGCAGCAACTGAAATCCAATAGCTCTCAGCTGAATTGTGTGCTGTGAAAATTTGTTGCTATCCCTGATAATATAAGCTCACCCAAGTAGAGTGTCCTATTCGAGATGGGTCACAACGGAATGGATAACTAGATTCAGCTTCACATCAAATCTAGGATGTCTTGTAGGACACCTCCAAACAACATGATTGACAGTTTCCTCTCTACCAAAGAACCTGTATAAAGAATCTGTTATGTTAAGTTTGTGAAGCCTTGTCCTGATTACCTAATCTTGACGGAGCATGATCCAACTCCAAATTTTGTGCTTTGTAAATAGACTGACACTACCTATTCTAGCCTACTGAAGATCCCACTGCCATTGAATTTTATTTAATATTATTTAAGAAATGAAATGAATGAAATTGTATCAATGCCCATGATTGACCAGATTGAATATCCCTAAACTTTTATAAATATGATAAAAGTGTTCTATGTTGCTTGGATCTAAATCAAGGCTTGAATGTAATAAATTATGGAAGAAATATAAGAAGCTTTTATTGTTAACTAAATAAAATCTACGTTCCACAACATTTGTAGGATTGGAACACAAGGGTGCATTTCAGGGACATCAGTCCACAAGGTATATATATATATATATATTGCTAAATTTCTATGACTTTTCATATATAGTACATACATGTGTACATGTGCATTTATTTGTGTCTATATAAATACACATATAAACACATATATAGTGAGGGCCAAGTTCATGGGTTTTGCATGCTCCATTGATTGTGGCTTGATGCTCTTTGAGGCAAGTACATGGTTGATGCTCATATTGGTGGTACTTCCATGGCCAAGCATACAGGTACCTACAACCTCTTGCCATCAAAATTTTATCCCAAGTAAGTTTTATAGTCAAGACTCAAAATCTTTTATCTTTTTTTTTTGGGTTAGTTTGGTAACCCAGGGGTGTCCTCGTGACTTAGCCCAACGCGTTCCCTTTACAAGGTGAGTTGAGGCGAGACTAGTCTCCTAGGGATTCACGCAATACCCCGCAAACCACGTGCATTGGGTAAGATTGGGCCTTGGAGTTGAACCCGAAACCAGTGGGGAGCAAACCCACGGCCCAAGCCAAACCCCGCTACCCGTGCGGGCTAAAAATTGGGGGTAAGCAATTTCAATTGTTGACATGGTAGAGAGCGATCCCGTGAGTTTGAACCCTGGTTGTTGGCACTATAGGCAAGAAGCCCAACCATTTCACCATAGGGTCTCTCCCAATCTCAATTGTTAACACGGTAGAGAGCGACCCTGTGAGCTTTGAACCTTGGTTGTTGGCACTACCGGCAAGAAGCCTCACCATTTCACCAAAGGCTCGCTCGCCAAAATCTTTAATCTTTTAAGTTTTATAATTTTACTTATATTTTAATTTTTAAATTTAATTAGTTAAATTTTGTAACTCTTAACTATCTAATTTAGTCTTAATAGGTTGCTAGTTCATCTTTATCTGAGAGGAATTAGAGCACATATTCCTTCATCCACTGAATTAAGCACAATAGACTACATTCAAAAAAGGTAGAGGACTTGGTGTATGTGCATTCAAACTTGTGACTCCTTACACATGAAGAAAGTGCCTACAAAGAAGGGGACAAGGAAGTGGGATATGCGTCTTGACTTGGATGCTTACACTAACCATTTTGCTACACTTGATGTTGACGATGACTATGAGCCCGCTAGTGAGCATGAGAGTGCTAGTGCTAATGTCAGTGCCAGTGCCACTATTTGTGGTTCTTCTAATTTAGCACTACATACATCATCTAATATGGATGGGGATGATGATATTTTTGATGACCCATGTGATATTTGATCAATGATCAATGGTGGCTGATTGACAACACTTGACACATTTTCTTTCTAACTTTAATCTATATCATGACATTCGAGTTTCACTAATATTTGACTATTAATATGGTGTATTTTGCTATGTTATTTGAGTATTAATATGGTGGTGCTTTTTATATGTTTTTGTATCAACGAACCCAAGCCCAATTTTTTTTTGCTTGAACTTGGGAACCGAAGCTGAACTCGAACCGATAACTTAGCTCGTCACCAAAAACATCAATACTAAAGTTGTTGGAGCGTACAAATTCCATGAACTAAATCCTAACTACATCTTGTATGCTAGAATCAATGAAGAGTTGACGGAGTGCTACCTTGTACCCTTGGCTGAATTCAACATACCTATATAGTGCAATCCTTGTCGACACAAAAAAGAGCTTGGCATTATAATATTTGGGAGTCAATGCAAAGGCAAGAAAATGTAGCGAGGTGGTGATTTTGTTTTCTCCTCAATAATTTTGTGTAGTTGTTTGAAGTAAGTTTCTTTAGGAACTTGCTCTTTTGCGTTTATAATGGCTTTCAGCTTCTTAATCATTGAGTCAGTGCTATCATATCTCTCTCTCCCAAATAAGGCCTTTCTGTAGGAGACCAGGTGTCTCTCAACCCCAAACCCTAACTGAAATCACTGATTTTTGTTTGTTTTGTATTTTTTTGATTTTTTGAAGAGTTTTTGCAATAAACAAGAAATTGCGATTTTGCTTGAAAAGGACTGGAAAATTAATATAAAATACCAATAGCATGAAAACTACAGAATATCATTCATATATCGAAGCCAGATGGTTTATTGATCATTTGGAATGATTACACTGTGATCTAACAACATGCACAGGAAAACAATAACATTTATTATGGAAGAACTTGGTTATTGCAGCCGCTTTGAGATGAAGATGAAAATGTACGGCCAGCTCTAGAACAATGATCTCCAGGCTCAGAAACAGAGAGACAACCCTAGGAACCCTAGACGCCCTTACTGCAAAAGATTGGAAGTGAAAGGACCAAGCAATTTTCTTAGAAGGAGAAGTACGGCCCTTGCTGGTACAACAGTACGGCCCAACAGCAGCAGCAATAAATGTGGTACGGCTCCCTTGTAGAATGTGCCTGAACTCTGAGAAATGGCCCCTGTCAAGTCGCCTTCAATAACTAATCAAAGATCTCTGTATATTCTTCTGAATCGATCCAATAAGCTCAAACTATAACCTCTGTGTGAAGTCACCAAGTAGACAATCTTCAACTGGTATTGCACAGCCTCAGTATGCCAGATCTTGAAGAGGTATCGTTCTTCAAAACCGATCGTCTGTTGAAACCCTAGGTTTTGCAAACTTCAATGCTTAGAGCAAAAAGAAGACAAATTGAATAATCATCACATAAGAGTTCGATTTGTCTTGGCAGTCAAATATATAAGCCTCTTTCAAAAATTCGACCCAAGCTCTCTTTTAATAATCATTTAAATAAAATGATTAATTACGCCTTTCTCAACTTAGGAAAAATAAATAATAAATGGCGTCCCCCTTAATGAATAAATAATTATTCATTATAACAAATATTTCACTTTATTATAAAGTATTAAAAATACTTTATAATACGCCATTAATTATTAATATTTAAATATATTAATAAAGTGACTTTATAAAGTCAAAATATTAATTATTCAATAATCATTAAATACTCCGTTATTTTTCCATTTGATCACCAAACTGACAAACTGGGTCGACTCTGAGCTAACCAGCTGAACCAGGTGCCCTGCCCAAAATAGCAGCTTCCGCCTGTCTGACTTTCTAAAAATAGCAAGTCTCTGAAAAACCTCTCTGAAGGATTCTGCGAAGGCCCAACCTGAAACAACTGAAAGAAGGATGCTCCTGAACATCGGGTAACTGCCTCAAATGATCCTCTACACACATCTGCCAGCCTACGAGGATCAATTAATAGGCTAACCACATAACCATTGCGTGGCTAGGATGGGGACATCACGGTCCGCCTCCCTGAAATTGCTTGTCCTCAAGCAATCTCAACTCTGAATCTTTGTAAAATCTCCTCGGACTCCCATGTAGCATCCTCAACTGGCAAAATCTCTCCACTTGATCAGATATTCCCTGATCACCCGCCTCCGAAGGTGTCTCTCTCTCATCTCGAGGATGGCCTCAGGTACTAATCAATTTCCCTTCGTCATCAGGGGTGGCAGAACGGAGAGGGTATCACATGTTGACCCAATGCCTTCTTCAGGCGAGAAACGTGAAACACATTGTGAACCTTGCTATATCTGGTAAAGTCCAACTCATAAACCTCGCCTTTCATGACAATACACGAAATGGACCATAGTAGAGGCTTGGCACTCCGCCCCTCTGCAGAGTAGATTGACGATACGGCAACATAAGGTACACCATATCACCCACATCAAAGACGCTCAACCCTCTTATGATCGCATACTGGCGATTACATTGCCCGCTTGGATGGTCTCTGAGAGACCTCAAAATGTCTGCTGACTACTGCATCATATCCCACTTTCGGCACTCTGCTATCACTCAATATCAAATCCAGAAGGTTGGGCGCCTCATACCCATACAATGCCATGAAGGGCGTCATCTGTATCGTCATGTGGTGAGTAGAGTTATAACAATACTCACAGAGGTATATCCACCTCACCCAAGCTCTCTGTGTCCAGCTATGTAATTACGCAGTAACCTTCCACCCACTTATTGACATTTTGATCGTCCATCTATCTGCGGATGGTAGAATTTTCGATTGTAGGTTAGGTCCCCAGAGCTGAACAACTCTGCCAAAGAAGTTGCTCATGAATCAGTCTCTATATCACGTGACTATCGTCCGAGGCAACCCATGTAACCGGAATACCTCTTTGAAGAAGAGCTCTGCAGTCTGCGATGCTGTGAATGTAGTAGTAATCGGGAAAAAGTGTGCATATTTAGTCAACCGATCAACCACTACGTAGATGCAATCTTTACCTTGGGCTTTCGGCAAACCCGTGATAAAGTCCATCGATAAACACTCCCACTTCCTGTCAGGTATCGGAAGTGGCTGAAGCAATCTAGCAGGATATGTGTGTTCCTGCTTGTTCTGCTGGCAAACAGAACACTCTCGTACATACTGTAGAACATCAGTTTTTAGCCCTTTCCAAGTAAACCGTTCTCGAACCAGCTTATATGTTTTGAAGTTGCCGGGATGGCCCGCCATAGGAAGATCGTGAAAGGCTCTCAAAACTGTAGCTCTCAACTCAGAACCAGGAACCAGAAAAATCCGCCCTTTGTAAATGATCAAGTCATCTACAATGGTGTACCTACTATCCTGCTCTGTCCTGTCAACAATGCTAGAAGCCCATGGGTTCTTAGCATACTCTGCAATAATCCGATGCCTCCAATCCTCTAAGATCTGTGCCATGGCATTCAACTGAGGTCTACGAGACAAGGCGTCAGCTACAACATTCTGCTTCCCCTTAATGAAGGTGATGTCAAAGTCATACGACTGCAGTTTTGACCCATTTTTGCTGCCTCTCATTTAGGTCTCGCTGTCCAAGGAAGTGTTTCAGGCTATTGTGGTTTTGTACGAACACTGAATTTGCTGCCTACCAAGTATTAGAACTTAGCCGCATGCATAATGGCTAACATCTCCTTGTTAAATGTAATGTTTCGGGACCTCTACCCCCCTTGCTCTCAAAAGCAATAGGGTGTCGCTCCTGCATCAAAACGGCACCAATGCCCTCTCCTGAAGCATCGCAAAATAAATCAAATGACTTTGTAAAGTCAGGCAATGCTAACACTGGACATGAAGTCATGATCACCTTGAACCTGTCAAAACACTCCTGCGCCTGTGGTGACCAAGTAAAAGCCCCCTTCTTTGTCAAATCAGTAAGGGGTGCAGCGTGATGTGAGAACCCACTAACAAATCTCCTGTAAAAAGCACACAACCCAATGAAGCCTCTGAGCTGCGTAAGGTTCTTAGGTACCGGCCACTCAACTATAGCTTGGACCTTCTCAGGGTCCATACTCACTCCCTTGGCATTGATGATGTGCCCCAGATACAACAACTCCTCCATACCTAGCTCACACTTGGATTCCTTGGCATAGAAAGACTCATCAGCCAAGATACCCAAAATTGCGTCTAAGTGAGCTAAATGCTCCTCCCATGACCTGCTATATACCAGAATGTCGTCGAAGAAGACCAATACAAATCTCCGCAGCTGAGAACTGAAGACCCTATTCATAGTAGCCTGAAAGGTGGCAGGTGCATTGGTTAGACCGAAGGGCATAACCAAGAACTCGAAGTGACCGCAATGACACCTAAAAGTGGTTTTCACAATATCCTGCTCCCTCTTCTGAATCTGGTGGCACCCGGATCTCAAATCAATCTTCGTGAAGAAGATAGCACCGTGTAACTCATCAATTAACTCATCGATGCGTGGTATAGGGTACCTGTTCTTGATTGTCCTCTTATTGAGCTTGCGGTAGTCTATGCACATCCAAAGTGATCCATCCTTCTTCTTCACCAATACAACCGATGAAGCAAAAGGTGACTTGTTAGGTCTAATATACCCCATAGCCAATAACTCATTGATGGTCTTCTCTATCTCATCCTTGAGTCGTTTCGGATGCCTGTAGGGTGTAATCATAATGGGCTTTGCGCCCTCCTTCAACTCAATAATATGCTCAGTGCCTCTGTCTGGAGGTCTACCAGGTGGAATGTCACTAAACACTTTGGAGTGTTTAGTCCTCAGAATCTGGATGTCCGGGTGGTACTCACCCTTCTGCTGCTCCTGCTGTGCTGGCATCAACATACACTCTGCAACCCAGTCAACCATATCGTGACGAATGAGTCTCTCCATCCGCCTGAACGAAACCATCCTCAGGTTACTGTCTCTAATGGCCTTGATGACATGAGGTCTCCCATCAACCTTGAACTTCATCTCCATGTCTCGCAGGTTGAGTGTGAACTCACCCAAATCGTGCAACCATGCCATCCCTAACACCACATCAGTATCTCCCATATTAACAACGTAGAATTCAGTCTTGAACTCATAGTTGTTCAGTCGCATCGGAAGATCAATAATCTTTTTGTCACATTTGAGGGTGTACCCATCAGCCACCTTGACTCGAATTCCCTCAAACTCCTCTGTCTGAATACCACGTCTCTCCACCAATCGTGCATCAATGAAATTATGTGTGGCACCCGTATCTAGTAAAGTGATCACCTTCTGACCTGCTAGGAGCCCGCGAAGTCTAAACGACCCATCTCTTTGAAGGCTAGTCAAATGGGCTTCCTGTAGCTTTCTTCCTCCTTCGTTTTCACCCTCATTTTCGGACCTGTCATCATCTGAATGCTCGGAATCAGCTTGCTGGTCTGACAGATCAGATTGCTCTTCGCCCTCATAAAACCATTCCATCTGATTGTTTTTGACCTTGGGACGAAGTGGGCATACATGTTTTTCATCGTAGGGTGCCTTGCACCAGAAACACAGTTTTTTCTTCCGCAATTCATTCAGTGTTTCTCTGTCAAAGGGTGGTGCATTCTGTCTCTTAGGATCAGGTGGATCCCTCTTTCTCTTAAAGGGTCTATTCCTATCAAAAGACCTATTAGGCCTCGTGTAGGGTGTCGAACCTGGAGTGAACTTGCTGCGAGGTGCTGCAAGCTCCATGTTCCGTGCCTTCCTCATGGCCTCCTGAAGGGTAGGAGGATCAAATGCCTTGACCCAACCTCTCATAGGCTCTATCAAACCCTCGACGAAGAGTATAATAAGTCTCTGTTCTGAAATGCCTGTCACCATGACTGCAACCCTCTGAAACTCACCAATATAAGAATCCAGACTACCTGTCTGTCTGAGCTGAGCTAGCTCCCTGAAGTAGAGTTCCGGATCCTTCTTGTCAAAACGCTCTATGAGCCTATTGGTGAACTCCTGGTAAGTATTGATTGCATGATGGCCAAGTGTGTACATGCTGTGATGCCACCAATCATGCGCCAGCCCATCAAGATGCAAAGTAGCAAACTTAATGGTCTCGTCCTCCTGCATAGGTCTCAGTGATAGATAGTTGTCCAACTTTTGGACCCAAGACCTCGCTGACGTCTTTTCAGACCCATCAAAGTATGGCAAGGTGATTTTGCTGACTGCATACTGCAAATCCCTGTTCACCTGTGGCTGTGGCTGTTGGTGCTGAGGAGCTCTACGGTCAAATCTACCTCCTCCTCTGGGTTTATGAACATCCATAAACTCACGAAATGATAATGCCTGTTTGATCTTAGGTGCTAATGATAGATACTCACCGTGAAATCTAGTCACATCCGCTACTGACATGCCATTATGTGGCTGAAACTCCTGATGATGCCCCTGTTGCTCTGCCCCCGGAGTCGGAGGTGGGGTCTCTCTGGGTAAGAATGTAGGCTGTCCAGGCCTACGCTCCTGATAGATCGGTGATGGCTGTCGTGGTGCTGATGCCAAAGGCTGATCCACTCCTGCAGTCCTGCTCGACTGTCCGATCTGGATATAGTGTGGCTGGGATGGAGTATACTGTCTGATAGTGCCCATCAACTGGGACATCATGTCCATCATGTTGTCATGCCTGCGTCTGAACTCCTCCTCAGTAATATCACCCTCTGCATGCGCCTTCCCTGAATCCCTAAGTGTCTCTGCAGGGATCTCACGGTCTGCCATTAGGGTTGTGACACTGTTCTCGCTGCTGTTGGAGCTAGATCTGTGAATGCCCAATACTCCTGACACTGTCTCACCTTTAGGAATCGGTGGACCTGTCCAATCCTCAACTCTGCCTGTCCCTATACCCTTAGTATAATGAATGATGTCTCTACTCATGAAAAATTAACCAAAAAGCACTCTGTTTTCTGAAAAAGCAACTGAAAAAGCACAGGATGGCAGGAAAATTGTGCTCTGATACCACTGTAGGAGACTAGGTGTCTCTCAACCCCAAACCCTAACTGAAATCACTGATTTTTGTTTGTTTTGTATTTTTTTGATTTTTTGAAGAGTTTTTGCAATAAACAAGAAATTGCAATTTTGCTTGAAAAGGACTGGAAAATTAATATAAAATACCAATAGCATGAAAACTACAGAATATCATTCATATATCGAAGCTAGATGGTTTATTGATCATTTGGAATGATTACACTGTGATCTAACAACATGCACAGGAAAACAATAACATTTATTATGGAAGAACTTGGTTATTGCAGCCGCTTTGAGATGAAGATGAAAATGTACGGCCAGCTCCAGAACAATGATCTCCAGGCTCAGAAATAGAGAGACAACCCCAGGAACCCTAGGCGCCCTTACTGCAAAAGACTGGAAGTGAAAAGACCAAGCAATTTTCTCAGAAGGAGAAGTAAGGCCCTTGCTGGTACAACAGTACGGCCCAGCCGCAGCAGCAATAAATGTGGTACGACTCCCTTGTAGAATGTGCTTGAACTCTGAGAAATGGCCCCTGTCAAGTCGCCTTCAATAACTAATCAAAGATCTCTGTATATTCTTCTGAATCGATACAATAAGCTCAAACTGTAACCTCTATGTGAAGTCACCAAGTAGACAATCTTCAACTGGTATTGCATAGCCTCAGTATGCTAGATCTTGAAGAGGTATCGTTCTTCAAAACTGATCGTCTGTTGAAACCCTAGGTTTTGCAAACTTCAATGCTCAGAGCAAAAAGAAGACAAATTGAATAATCATCACATAAGAGTTCGATTTGTCTTGGCAGTCAAATATATAAGCCTCTTTCAAAAATTCGACCCAAGCTCTCTTTTAATAATCATTTAAATAAAATGATTAATTACGCCTTTCTCAACTTAGGAAAAATAAATAATAAATGGCGTCCCCCTTAATGAATAATTAATTATTCATTATAACAAATATTTCACTTTATTATAAAGTATTAAAAATACTTTATAATACGCCATTAATTATTAATATTTAAATATATTAATAAAGTGACTTTATAAAGTCAAAATATTAATTATTCAATAATCATTAAATACTCCGTTATTTTTCCATCTGATCACCAAACTGACAAACTGGGTCGACTCTGAGCTAACTAGCTGAACCAGGTGCCCTACCCAAAAGAGCAGCTTCTGCCTGTCTGACTTTCTAAAAATAGTAAGTCTTTGAAAAACCTCTCTGAAGGATTCTGCGAAGGCTCAACCTGAAACAACTGAAAGAAGGATGCTCCTGAACACCGGGTAACTGCCTCAAATGATCCTCTACACACATCTATCAGCCTACGAGGATCGGATTAATAGGCTAACCACATAACCAGCTGCGCTGACTAGGATGGGGACATCACACTTTCCATGTCATACTCAATATGGGCTTGGTGAAATAGAGGAGATATTCAACATGATACCACCAAATGTCATCTAGGATCATCTACTTAATATTTACTGCCCTTGTCATGGAGCGAAAGTATTGTAGACGGGGTAAAGCAAAGAAACAACACAAAACTTTGAATGTGGAGGAAGGCTTAATGCATAGGTTAAATTGAATGCAAAGATTCAAACAAACACACAGATGCAAGTCAGCATGTTGGTTTTTTTTGTTAAGTGATAGGCATGAGCATACAACAAGGATTAAATTTAGATGTTATATACATATTGAACATAGGAAGATAGAGTCTCTTGAATGTAGAGAGCATGCAGATTAGGCACACGTGAAGTGTGGGAAATACCAAAAATGCAACTTCATAAAAGGTTCCAGGCTTTGATGTGGAGAGGATAGTAGTTGTTAAGTATAAAATTCATTCAGTATAGGCGTATTATTATGCCTATAAAACCAAATTTCTCTTTCCAGAACATCTATGTATGCCAATGGGATAGATGTCTACTAGGCACCTATTGTAGATTCAAGTGAATTCTGCAAGCATTAAAACTTGCTTTGATACCAATGTTATGCCTTGGAATGAAATGTAGAAAAGTTTGACAAATGAAATGAATGGGAATTGGACAACCAGAGAAAAGTACAATGAAAAACTTATTCAATTCAATCAAAACGCAGATATTTATCGGTATGAAAATGATTGTTTAGTGCAACTAGGAAATATAAAATATTACTATACCTAGGATTATGTACATTAGTGTTCCAAATTTTGTTCATTTCACATGGTTTACAAATGTAATGGCGAACCTCTTTTATTCTTTATAATAATCATTTTGTTTTGTGACGTGTTGGTAATGGGCCATCCTAACCAGTGCCTTTAAATATCTCTTGAGTCAAGTAAAATAGTCAACATAAAATTGAATGATGGACCTAGTCTGTGTTTAAGAGAGACATTGCGTTCCTAAATTTTCATCACACATCCTAACACTCTGAAATTCTGATATTATCAATTGAGAATTATGATGCCTTGAGTGCTGAAATTTGATAAGTGGTTGCATAAAATAAAATCAAGAAAAAATGATTGAAGCAACCCATAAAGAGGAAAATCAACAAAAGAAGTATCTTTGAAAAACTGAACATGGAAAAATTTGTTGAAACTAGGATCACTTCATTTCCTATATTATCATGCAAGATTTACAAGCCATTTGCTTCAATGGATACTTTGTTTTCCTTTCCATTTTTAATGCTTCTTTTTTTAACTCGATCCATTTTGGATTATTGTACTTCTTAAAGCCATATATAAATTGTGTCTTAATACATTATTAATTTGTTATAGAATATTCAATTATATACAAAGCGCCTTCTCATAGAAGACCCAAATATTTGCAACATGTTCTATTGTTGAATAGTCAAATATTTGCAACCTTTCTTCTCTTTTTATTGTCACATCTCTTTTAGAGATATCCTCTTTTGTGTGCTTCTATCCATGGCTATGTACTATGTCAACATTGGCAAGGCTATTGATTGCTGCTAACTGACGTTGGCTATTAATCTAATGTTCAGTTAAGATTTCTATTTCCATGTTAAAGCCATTGTTGCAGTGACATCATACAACAATCCTTGTTAAATTCAAATTCAGTCTTGTAGAACACTCAATATTGGCAACATACGTTATTGTAGTATACTCAAATATTTGCAGCCTGTTCTCTCCTTTTATTGTCATAGATCTTTTTGAGATGTCCTCTTGTGTGTGCTGCTATCTATGGCTATGTACTAGTCAACATTATCAAGGCTATTGATATAGAGACATTGAGTGCTGCTCGCTGACGTTGGCCATTAACATAATTTTCAGTTGAGATTTCTATTTCCATGTTAAGGCTATTGATGCAGTTCATATGACAATCCTTGTGAAATTCAAACTCAGAGTTTTTTTTCTTTGAAACTTGCATTTTTTGTGCATGGTTAATGTTTATGATGTTTACTAAAAAACCTAAACGTAACCAAGAAATATTCATTAGTATAACAATCTTTTAAGAAGCTTTTTATATTTGCTGTTCCTATTACTCATTAGTTTTCAATTTTTTTACTATGTTTGCACAAATTTTCTTTGGGATGAATTGATTTTATCTGATTCCCAGGCTTTGGAGTGTGGATAAATTGATTTGAAAATGATATCCATTATAGATGCTTGCAATGAAAGACCAAAATGTTTCACTTTTGTGGATATTGTTATTCTGGATACTTGCAAGCATTGCTCATTGATATTGTCTTTAGTTCACTCAGAACATTTCTATTTTATGCATTTTTACATTCTCTTTAATGTGCAAGTTCCTTATTTGTTCTTTATATATGCTGCTGATAGATTTATTTTCAATCTTAATGATGAGAATTTGTTTGAGTTTGTTGTAGGTCTTGAGATGTACTTTGAGGGCTGATCCAGTTTCCTTAGTAATGGAAGATTGTATCAATGCTTTGTCAGAGGGACTTAGTCCTTCAGTATTTCTATTTTTTTTGAAATCACTCTGGGGCCAAGATTGTCGTTTGTCTTTGTCAGAGACAAACTTCAAAGTTGATTCTGAGTGGGAGACCTTTTCAAGGCTGATAATGGAGTGGATGAGAAATGTAAATTATGCATATCCAGTACAAGTGGAGGCTAAGACAAATTCAGCCTGGGAATTTTTGTTGTGCAGTAAAATGCACATGAATTATGTCAAGAATCCTAGCTTAACTGGCCTTTCACTTCCTTCTGTTGTTCCAGGTTCAAAAATTTCACCCCAATCTGCACAAACTACTGCTAAGGTGTCAACTGACAATATCTCTTTCTATGAAAAAGGTTTGGTTGAAGTGCTGGGCACATTACATGCTGTATATGAAGACTATAAGCTGGATATACTTCACAAACAGTATGTGTCTTGACCTTGTACAAATGCTTTTGTTTACAGTCCAGTAAATATTAAGGATATTGTTGTTTGGGAAACAGAAAATGGCATAAGGAAGTTTTAGGGAAAGGCAAACAGGAGTTTTAAGGGATGTTTACTGTACTTGTATCTGCAAAGTGAAGGTTATTTCAATGTTTAGAAAAAATCTGTGTTTGTTGGTCAAAACTATGAGTTTTATTTAAAAAGAATTTAGAAGAGCGTTTAGTCTGAAACATTTCTTTCTGACATCAATGCCTAAGAGGCTAAGACAGACAGGAAAGTTGATAATGTGATCTGATTAAGTACAGCATTACATAAATCTTTTTTTTAATTCTATTTATAGGAAATGCTTCATTGACACTATAAGATTCACCATTTTTATCCAGAAATGTTTTCCATGATTCACAATATTATCTGCATTTTCCTTTGCCTCCTTAGGTTCTTTTTGCACTGTATTGTTTTCTTGGTACCTGAGAGGAGAGAATTTTCTTTTACAAACTGTTTATTTTCTAACTTCTTGTGTATAAGCTATTTGATTGTCAATGAGCATTCATTTTTTTTTTATCTCTCTAAATGGCATTCACCTCTTCAATTACACAATCGATAATCATTGATGGTTCTTGTATCTTTTCTTGTTCCAACTTTTTAATTTTCAGTTTTTATACTCTTACTTGTGGTTTGTTCAGGGATTTGCACCTACTTGCTTCTCTCTTGGTTAACATAGCCGCGTGCCTAGGTGAGGCAAACTATGTTGATTATTATGTTCGTGATTTCCCAGGGTTTTCACTGCATTTTCCTGTCCTTAGAAGAGCGTCCAATCTCAAGAATCCACCTAATTTGTTACAGTGGCTACAGAATCGTTTAAAATATGGATGCAGTTCCAAAGATAGGGAAGGACTGCCCTCATTGCTTTGTAAGGAAGGAATTATGTCTGTAGATTGGTCCCGAAAAGTTGTAGCATTTTATTGCCTTTTGCTAGGCGGTGAAAGGACTGGTAAACATCTTGTTTCAGGTGTATCTTTTAATCTTGCCAGTGGTACTGCTAAGTCTCCAGAACAGTGGACTGTCTTGTCAATGGTTGCTGAAGGGTTTGGTTTACCACAATTAGATCAGCTACCTTGTGGAGTCTCTCTTCCGTTGAGGCATGTAAGTTTGTTGGTCTTTATATTTAAACTACCATTTGGTTTGGTCTTCTTGTCCTTCTTGATGCATGTTAAAGGATGCACTAATCTTCTGGTTACAATTATGTCCAGTATTTATGCAATAATATATCTATAAGTATATTCTTGAATCAGAATATTTCAAGACATTTTACTTTATTTCTATATATCTATGAATGCAATCTTTATTTATTCTGGTTATTTCTATTGAGGTGGTTGGTTTGGAGTTTCTCACACTCAGAGGGCATGTCTGATATAGATTACATTTAGAAGCAAAAGCATTAGTATAAGCTTTAAACACTATTATTTCCATGCTATGCATATCTGATAAATGTTTTAACATCCTTGCCTTGGGTAGCAATATTACTTACACTGTACAATTGTAGGACACAAAATAAATAAGTATAGCATTTTGTGTATTGACAGTTATAAAAACATTGGTCATGTACAAGTTTTATTTGATGTGTACTAGAAATAATTATCTGTGTGAAATGCAAGCTTGTAGAATTGGAACGCTATAACAAGGAGTGTTGTGAGAGAAAAATGAAGTTTGGTGAATATTCTGTCTAATGGTAAAGTCTCATGCAATGTCTTTTCATGTACCATGCTATTTGCAAGAAGACTTAAGTCTGATATTTGCTTAAGTCAAACAGTGTACATCAGAATTGATGGTCAACCATTATGCATCCTCTTCCCACTCAAGTGAGAAGAGAAAAATGGTAGAAATTGTGATTTTTTATGTAATCAACACATATTTTAGTTGTGAAGTATAATCTTCAAGTTTGTCTGCTGTCTTCCTGGTCTTGTAAACAAACTGCAATCAATTTCTGAAGACTGTACTTCACTAGACTTTCTCAAGTTGTTGATGCAACCTTAAAAAAGACTGATTCATGCATTCTTCTTCAACCATATACACAAAGGAAAAAGTATTGGAACAACTTATATAAGGACTCTTTTGTTGTTTGCAAGTTTATCAGATGAGTATTTCATTGTTCCATATCTTTCTAAAATGTTTGACTCAAAGTTTTGCAATAGAATCACTATCCACTATCTACATTGCTTCTCTCCCCTAGGTTTTCTTGAGCTCTTCATTTTATATTGCTTGTAGTGTATCCCCTTTTGTCTAGCTCTAAATAAAAAATAAGAACTAGTTTTGAGATAACTGTTGGTGTAAATAGGTGTTTTACCTATCTAGTCATTAGTAGGTCCTATTTACATGTTAAGTTTACTTAGGTCCTAGAAGGGAATCTTTCTAGAAGGTGTTAGTTGTCATTAGATCTTATTTTATCTTTTGACTTTTAACACATGTGTCCTAGGAGTTATGATAAGTTGTCACATGACATAGGATTAAGACACTTGCCATGATCTTGTTTATTCCTATGTCTCACCTTGGCTATATAACTAGGTGGTTCTCATTTGTAAATCAACTATTGAATTCAATTCTATTGCAATCTTGAGCATTACATATTGATCTCTCTTGTACTTTCATGAAGTTCTTAGATCTTGGGTGGCTATAATCTTCAGCCAAATCTTGCATGGTGTAGAGTTATTCTATACCAACTCTTACATGGTACTAGAGTTTGTGGGATTGCTTCTTGTTAGTCTTTATTGAGAGATCTAGGTTGCAAATCTTGGTAGATCTTGAAAAGTTGAGTATGCTCTTCTCTTGCATTGAATGATGACCTAGAGAATTAGAAAAACTTGAAAGAAATACTGGATTTGGGGGTTTCCTCTTTGTGGCTTTGTATTGTAGGTTCAAATTGGAGCTTGTTGGTGCAAATTTGAGCTCACCATTGAGTTTAGAGGGTTCGAGAAAGTCAATTTTGCCTTTTGTTTCGTTCAAATTGGACATATGAGGCTAGATCTATGAGGGTTTGAAGTTGAAGTGTGGTTTCCAGATCTAGGAGGTAGTTGCAATTTTGGAGCACTTTGGGTCAAAACAGACCTTGCCATTGCGTCTAGAAGGCCCAAAAACCCCAAGATCGATTGTCAAATCATCAAAATACGAGCAGTTTTCCTCGGGCTTCAGAGGAAATTTTTCTCCCATTTGATCGTACTGTAATATCCCTTGCTAACTTTGGCCTTAACTTGCTGAATCTAAACTGAAGGAATATGGTTAGGTTCATCAAAATGAGAACAAAGATTTTAGTTACTATGAGCCCTCTAACATGTCTAGGGTTTTTCACCCTAAAGGAAGAGAGATAGACTAAAATGGGCAATGTTCACACTTATAATGTCCTGATTCCACAATAGTATTCCTTGCAATATCTGACCTTGGTTTGCTGATTTAGGCCTCAAGAAATATTGTCAAACACTTTGCACACAAGGTCTGATCTTGCTGATAAGAATTTCTATTTGCTTTGTTATGAGTTTGAATGCTGCAAATGATGCTTTTGAATGTTTCTAATGATGCAAGATTGTCTAACAAAATCCCAGCAATGCAATGCCAATCGTTTTCTACCTTTACATGCATATAAGTGACTAAAAATGGGCATCTACAGCAATTAGGAATTATGACAAAGACTTTGGATGCAACCTAAGATAGCATATGCGCAATTATGGCTAAGTGGCATTAACACAAACACTTGATATGCAAACCTATAGTAATATTAATGCCAAAATGAGGATCTGCAGCCAAATGACAAATTGTCAAACAATTGGCATACAAACTACTATGCTGATAAAGAGCAATTACATCAAATATTTCTATATGCAACTTATTCCTAAGGCAAAATGCATACTTATAGCCAAGAAGCATTTTCACAAACACTTGGCAAACATACTTCAATGTATTAAAGTCTAAAAACTGAATATTGTTGAGATGAAAGTCTGATTACAATTTCAACTTGCAAAGATGATACAATGACTGAATTTCAACTCCCAAAAGACTTCAACAAAGTGCTCTCATGGCTGCCAACAACTTCAGACTTTTGTACTCACAAAATTATGCAATACAAGTTCAAATAACAACAATGAACCTGATTTTTGAAGTATGAATGATCAGCAAAATGAATGAAGAAGATCTCTGATTTTTCTTGGAATTTTTGAATCCTTCCAAGCATGAAATCACCCCTCCTTGGTGAAGCTGCCCTACCCTTGCCTGACAATATTTTAGATAAATAAATGCAGCAATAAAACTCCACTTCTTAGCACTTGAAATGATCAGTGGGACTGAAGGAACAAAATGCAACAATGCCCAGAACCATAGGATGCTTCAATGATGAGATATGAGCAAAAATATCATGCAAATGGCGACCTAGCTGCTGTGTATCATACTTCAGAAATAAATAACAGCAACCTGGAAACACCTCCAATTTGTTCCTGAAATGATCTCCAAGCAGCCATGAAGAGTTTGAGCTAATGCCCACAAAATTCGGATGCAAGGTGTGCCAATATGAATCAAATCTGAGTATGAGTATGCAGATTGAAACCCTCCAATGACTGAAAATAAGCTCTAATGACAAATCTGTAAATCCTCCAATGTAGCACAATTTGGACTTCTGAAATAAAGCCCACTCAATTAGCAATAATTCAGCTGATATTTCACATCCTCAAAATTGCATAACCAATGAGAGTTTTCGTTCTCAATGGCAGGAAATGGCAGAAACCTTAGCTGGCTCCTTCACCAAACAATCTCAACAAACAAATATCAATTCCTGGATGATTAGAAGCAAGCCCCACCCCCTCCTAATATACTTTTCTCCTCTTTAGGTCGGCCCATCTAGAATCTTCTAATAAATCATTAATTATTTTAATTTTTAATTTGCACTTTATTATAATATTAAAATATTACTTTAGAATACATAAAGTGCAAACATGTTAGCAAACATTTGGTTTCCCAACATCCAGAAAACACATGTTCTCCAACATCCGAAAAACAACATTATGTTTTCCAACATTCAATATAACATAGGAAACTCCCTTATAACTAGTGAATCCAGGAGAAGAAGCCAACCATTGACTCAGAAACTGCCACCAAACGACCCTCTAACCAAGCTCATTAGCCTACGAAGGTCAGGAATAGGCTGAACCCTCAGAAAACTGATGCTCATGAAAATGGGAACATTACACGTACGATTGATCGTACCGTCATATGACCCGTCGAAAGAAAAAATTGACTGATACAATTGCTAGTCACAGGTGAAAAATAAATTTTAATAAAATTTTGGAGTTTATTTAAAAAGATTTTGAATTCTTTAAAGCCAAATCCATATTTGCAGATAAATTTGGGCGCTACAAACTTTTAGTATGCGTGGGTGCCATAGGTGCTTGCAGAGGCACCACGTGGCAGTCTGAGGGTATGCCACATAGCTCCCAACATTGCCTGCTTCTTTACCGACGCTAGCCGAGAAAATTAAACCGGCGATCAATAAAGTAAATTTCGACAGTAAACAAATTAGAATATTTTGTCTTGTATTGAAGATTCCGACCAACGATGACTTGAGGAATATTTTGGCTAAAAGAATATTTTGTGCAGGAAGTATATTTTGATGGTGTGATAAGCTCCAGATCGTCAAATTTAACATTGTCATCTGTTGACACCAGCAATGTGTCAGCAGTGACGCCAGTGTCCTAAGGAATTTTCTCCCCCTCTCTCCAATGCAATTTTCATTTTGGGGGCAATTTTCGAATGCCAATAGCTTGGTCATTTTGACTTTTTTTCTCAAGCAATTTTTTTTGATTTAGGGTAGAATTTTGCGCTCTTCACAGTGGTGCAATCAATTTTTTGATTTTGGTGCCTGTTTTTTCCAGAAATTGCAGATTCTCATAGATGTTCTGTTGTTCTCATTTTTAGAACTTCCAGGGTTTCGCTCTTGCTCCTACGGTAACATTTTTGAGTGAATTGTTTTTGAAAGTGCATAATTTTTCATATACTTTCCAGTGGTGTAATAAGATTGATTTCATCTTTTCTAAAAATTTTACTTTGAGCTTGTGGTCAAATTTGGCAATCTGTAAGCATTAAGATCAAGTTCACTTTGTTGTTTTTGGTGAGTGGCACTTGTAATCGCACTAAGTATAAAGTACCACAAATCATATATTGCTTGGGGGGTCTCTTGATTGAGTAATTTGGGGGGGTAATCTTGTAGTGGTTGATTGCTTTCTTTTTCTTGGTTTGTGTTCTTGTAATGGGGAAATTTCAAATTGAACTCCTAACTCCATATAATTATCCTACATGGAGAAAATCAATATGCAATTATCTCATGAGGAAGGGTCTTATAGGCTATCTAAAGGAGACTATTTCTCAGAAAATCAATATGCAATTATCTCATGAGGAAGGGTCTTATAGGCTATCTAAAGGAGACTATTTCTCAACCTATTAATGCTAAAGAATTGGCAAGATGGGAGATTAATCGTGGGAAAACACTTGGATGCATATGTTCATTAGTCTCATTTGGTTTACAATTTCATGTTGAATCATACAAAAAACCTAAAGAGGTTTGGGAGACTTTTGAGAATTGTATGGTAAAACTGATAAGATAAGGGGATATCAGATTGATAATGATTTGATGAATCTTAATCCTAAAAGTTTTGACCACATCCAAGGCCATATCTCCAAGGTTAAGCAACTAAGAACATTGTTGAAAGATTGCAATATTGATAAGGAGGATTTACAATTGATTCTCAATGTGTCCTGGGTAGTTATGATAAGTTGTCACATGACATAGGATTAAGACACTTGTCATAACCCTGTTTAATCCTATGTTTCACCTTAGCTATATAACCAAGTGATTCTCATTTGTAAATCAACTATTGGATTCAACTCCATTGCATTCTTGAGCATTGCATATTGATCTCTCTTGTACTTTCATGAAGTTCTTAGATCTTGGGTGGCTATAATCTTTGGCCAAATCTTGCATGGTGTAGAGTTATTCTATACCAACTTTTACAAACAACTTTTGGCAATGATGGCATATTGTACATAGCTTTTTGTGATTTTGTTACAGGCCATGGACATTTTCACTTACTATAACTAAATTATTGGTTAATTCAGATTTGCCCCTAAATCTGGCTTCACTTCATATCGAGCCCGTGTATGTGGTCCAGTTTGCTGTGGATGCAGAAAGGGCTTTGCAAAGCCTGTGCAGATTCATTTGGCTATGATTTGCAGTGTGCTTGGGCAAACCTGGGTGGTCTCTATTTGCCATGCGTAACCATCATGAGTTGTGAACTTTGTTGCCTTTTTTGTTTTTTGCTTTACTTTTTCTTCACCTTTTTTTAATCATGTTTCACAATAAGGATAAATAAAGTAAAACCTCCCCACCCATTGCTGCTACAAGAGGAATTTCTATGTTAATGTTGGGGACCTTTTACAAACAGCTCCTTTATAGTAAAGGAGGTAAGAAGGGCATTATTCCTTGAAGCTTATCCTTCTACTTTAGTGTTTGATGATGGCCGATGATTATGTGTGTAAAAATGATTGTATTTTGGAGGTGTTATTATTGTTGATTTTGTTGCTGTTTTAAATTTGTATGCCACTTTTCCTTTTTAAGTTCTAGAAAATTGTCCTTTTATGGTAAGTATTGCAGTATTAGCTGCTGCATTTCTTTTAAAAAACAATGATCACTAGCTTCTTGTTATTAAAAACAATTAACGCTTTACTTTTTATTATCTTTTAAGTGTCCAATGCATTAGTATCATGGATTTTATGTTTAATTTTTAATGCTCTCCATGGGGTCCACACAAAGTGGTCTGAAGCTTTTAATTTTAGGTTCACATGATTTTAATTTTTTTTTGTGGGTGTGTTAGTACCAAAATGGGCACTCCTACGAAACTTTGCCTACACCATGTCATCACTATCATCTTATTAATGTTGGGCAAATATTCTTTTCGTCAGATTGCCAAGTTGTCAAGTGTTGGCCTACTTTTATTAAGCCAACAATGTTTGCAGGTTACTCAATGGATGAGAGATAATGAATAAAGATGATCAAGCCCTTGACTTGTTAAGCATTGAAAAACGATGGATGGGATGTTAGTAATATGAACCTAAATGCAGATTTTAGAGTATCAAAGAGAACTCCTCCAATACCTTATCCAAGTGGCATATCAATTTAAGGCAAAGCAAGAAAGGAGAAACATAAAATTGCAATAGAGTAAACACAAGTCTGACCATGAAGTAATTAAAAAGTTGCGCAAGAAGTTGTTTAATGGTTGAAAATGTGGGACTAATAGGAAGGAATCAAAGTATGGAGCGAGTCACATATTTTAGGTGGCTCAATTACAAGAAATGTGTGCCTTTGATGGTTGAATGTGTAGTTGGCCGAGAGTGATTATATTGTTTAGTTGGCCAATTAAAGTAAATAAATAAGGTGTTATTTGGAGTTAAGTCCCCAACCATTTTGGTTAGTTGTAACGGGTAGTTCTCGATGGTTGGTGTTGTCAACCATCATCGACAGCTATATATTGTCTTGTTTCATTTGTATTGGGGACAACATAAATGATTGTATATTGTACTTATTGCCATTGATGAATGAGAATACTATTGTTCTATGCATATGTTGTCGTGAGTACTGGATATGTATGTTTCTATTATGTTTCTCTTAGTTATATTGTTGTTTACTCTATTAATCAATTAAGTCATTCCTGTGAGTAAACATTTGGTGCTGTTGCTGAATTAAACCCTCGTACACATCACATAGACGGGATAATAGCATCGTAATGCGTTAGTCAGTCAAAGAGTTGGTACAATCCAACAAAGATAGAGAAGATGAGTTGATGAAGGATTTTGTGAATCTGTGGGATATTTCGGGGAAGGATCATGTAGGGAGGGAGGCTCTTAAGCTAGAGGTCCTTCAGGCAGTTAGTTGGGACAACTTGAGTGTCAACCCAGAGGTCGACCACCTTCTCAATAGATTGCCGAGATTGCTTGCATGTTACTTCATCATACTCCAAGATCTTTAGGCCGACAAAGACCGAGAGCAAAGGCGACAACAAATACTATAATGGTATGAAGAGAGAAAGAAACGGGAGGAGGAAGAACGCGACACCAGTAGTAGGCGTACTCCTGAAAATTAATGCTCATACGATCAAACAAAGATAAGAACCAAATCCCAAGCAAACTAGAATCATTAAGAACGGGTATAAAGATCATTGAGAATAAGAGAACAAGAAGACCAACGAAGAAGCTTAAAACGAATTGTCGAAGAAACAAACCAGGACCTTGCCGAAATAAACCAAGACCTTGTCGAAATAAACCAAAACCTTGTCGAAGAAATAAACCAAGTCCCTTTCAAGCAACCGTCCATAACAGATGAAGAATATAAAGATGCTGCAAATGAATTAACTAAGGAACTTGAAAATAGTTTACGTCGTATTTGAGAGTTGTCCATATTAGAAGAAGAACTGAGAATTGGAGGATCCAAACTGAAGACTTGGATGGAGGGAGTACAAAAATGCCCCCCTAGGATACCCAAAGTGCGGAGGATGCTGAAAGTGGAAGAGTGTAAGACTCGAATGTGGTCATGAGTGCAAGAGAGGCACCAGAACGTGTCACGAGAAACAATCCAATCAGGTTTAACGTACAGGGAGGACATCGGGGAAGGAAAATGGCAACTCTGCCAGCCAGTCCAAGTGTCAAGAGGCAAAAACTACCAAAATTCACGGTGAGAGGGTTAGAGGATCCAAAACAACATTGTAAGACATGTGAAACTATATTATAGCAAATGGGAAAGAAGACATAGATAACTGGTTGAGAGTGTTTCCAACGACTCTCAAAGGCATAGCAATAGATTGGTACACACATAGTTGGAAAACTAGACTCGCCATGCCCAAAATTGACGAGTTTTTAAAAACTCGGCAAAAAACTCGGGAACTTAAAAAATTGTTTAAATTTCATTAGAAACACATTTTTTTTGCAAAATTCAATGACAAGATGAATCCAATGAGTCCATAAATGAGTACAAAAGTGTTTTCTAGTAAATTTGATTGACTTTAATGCAAATTGATTACAAAATCACATTCTCATGCGAAATCCTGATGGTTGGAAGCTTGATAGTTTGATACAAATTACAAAAGATAGCTGAAAATGAAAATAGTAAAACTAGAAGTAAATACTAAATACAACATTTTACACCTTCCTCTTCCCTAATTTAGTCAAAGCTAGGGAAGAGGTAGATGCTCTAGTCCTATGAGTACGTGGTGCCAATGGCTCCTCGGTTGGCATGGAAGGCTCTGGTTGAGGCTTGACCACTATCTTGGAAATATCTGGCTTTGGCAATGACTCCTCATCCTCATGAATGTCCTCCAACCCTACATCTCTTGTTGCATGCACATCCTCCATTGCCTATCTCTCGAAATCAAGAATCTCACCTGTAGTAAACAATGGAGGCTACTCATCCTGCCCTGTCCAATCATTGTAAGTATCTATCTCATCCAAATCAATAGGATCTAGTGATTTGTCCTCTACTCTTTTTGTGCACAATTGAAGGTTTTATTGCACAAAGACAAGGTCATTGAGGCGTTTTTGAGCTAATTTGTTGCTCTTCTTCATGTGAATGGCCTCAAACATGCTCCAATTCCACTAACAATTGGAAGTGCTACAAGGCTGACATAGTATGCAGAGGGCAATTTTTTGGATATGTGGGTTATTTCCACCCCAATTTTTCCACCAAACCTCTACAAAAAAACAATATTGAAGAGTTAGAAAACAAAGTCAAAACACATTTTATCAAATTATAAGATGCATGTGAAATAAACTTAAAGACTCCCAATTTTATACTTGGTGGTTGAGTGGTTCTTCCTCGAACAACTAGCTTTGAAGAAAAGAGTTTACCCCTTCCTTCCCTGTAGAGATCCAACTCTTGGACAATGAGGTCTCTCACCTCAACTCTGGGCTCCATCCTCTGAATGCATGTTGTGAGCCCCTCCATAACCTTTCCATTAGGATCGGAGAAGTTGTTTGAGAAGAGAAAATTAGGGTTGAGGAAGTACCCTACTGCATGGATGGGTTGGTGGAGTTGATTGTTCCACCTCCTACCAACAATCTACCACATGGGATCAAATTTGAGGCTGTCCCCCATGTAATAACTTTTGATAGCCCCTTTGGCCCGATCCATGGCCTCATAAATATATCCCATTGGGTTTTGATCCCCATCTACCAAGCAAAGGACTCTAACCAAGGGCTCTGACACCTACATTACAAATAGAAAAAGATTAAAGTTACAAATTTATAATGAAAGACTTAAATTAAAAAAAAGAGAATATTCAACGTGAGTTTAAAATCAAAGTTTTGAAGTTACCTTCACGATCTCTAAAGCTCTTTGTACAAATAGGTTGTTGAAGACTATTTTTGCAAGTATATCTCCTTCGAGCTTCCTTGCATCAGTTGAGTCTAGCCATGCTTGACTCATAAACATTTGTTTTAAAGTAGTCAAAGAACCCAAAATGCTTTGCAACATTAAGAAAATTGTTGCAAACCTTGTGGCACCCGATCTTACCAACTCCTTTCCTTGTGTATGATCTCTCATCAAACTAAGAACCCAAGGGTGATTGTGGATAAATTTTGTGATGCTCCTTGCATCATTTACAATCGGTGCCACCCAAACAAATTTGCCTATATCCTCCAAAAGAAGGTCAAGGCAGTGCGCCACACATGGTGACCAAAAAAGTGTAGGATGTCTATCCTCAAGCAATCTTCCAACTGCCACATATGCTGCTGCATTATCCGTGATGGTTTGCACCACATTATCTATCCCCACCTCCATGACAACTTCCTCCAACAATGTACACAATGTTTCTGCATTTTTTATTTTGTTGGAGCTATCCACCGATTTCAAAAACACAACTTCACCTTTTGAAGAAACAAAAAAATTAAGGATGGTGTGGTTTTTCTCATCCATCCACCCATCGGAAAGAATGGTGCAGCCATGTTTCATCCATTCTTTCTTTTGCTCTTCCACTACTTGCACCACCCTTTCGGTAGCATTTGTGAGCAACCTACAAGTACAAAGTAAAACAAGTACAAAATTTTAATTTTTATACAAAAAAAAAGCTTAAATTCAACATAAACTAATTTAAAATAAAGAACATAAACTTAGCATAAAATTTAAATTGATTAACCTCCCGCTCTAGTCTTTGTGAGAAGGTGGCTTGTAGCCTTTTCCCACAACTATCAATGCGGTAACCAAATTGTGCCAATAGGGACTACTTGCCACATTGAATGGAATGTTATTGAAATACCAAAAGTTTGCACATGCAATGTCGGCATGTTGATGCACCTCCCTATTCCACCCTGTAGCCTCCAATGATGTCTGTGCTCCTGCTGTGTTTCTTGGTACAAAAAAACTATGTGGTAGACGTGAAGATGTAGGCGGTGGCACTCTACTTGAAGATGTGAGTGGAGGAACCCTAAATTGTTGGACCAATCAAAGAATTTCTTGATGAAGTACGGTTGGAACTAATCACCAATCCAATGACTTCTTGTGCCCTCTTCTCTTTTGTTTTCTTCTCTTCATGGTTGGAAAGTAGGGCATTTATTGTCCAATGCACTTCTTCCTTTGCTTGGTTACACAACTTGACTTCTTAGCTAGTGATTTGAGAAAGTTGGAATTTGAGGCAATTGATTTCCCTTTCTGTATTGAACCCACAATAATTATGTTGATTGTGCCTTGATTGCACCCGATGTGCTATGCTTCAATATGGTGTCCTTTCGACCTTGCATAATACCTTGAACATTTTGGAGAGTCTAGAAAGAGAAAGAAAGAAAAGAAAAAACAAACTGAGCAACTAGGTTTTGAAATAGGAAAAAAGAATATAAAAAAATAAAATAAAAAAATACTCGTGAAATTGTACTTCAACTATTGATAAATCCCTCCAATGACTTGATACTCATTTCATGTAATTGATTTTCAAATTTCTAATTGCTTGACTATGTTTTTTTATTCCCTGGATTCTCTTTGTTGGAATTGTTGGGTTTGAGTGAATTTTGCCAGAGAACTTGTGTACTTTTTTTAACAAAATTGACTTTTGAGCTTGTTGAGTACTTGCCAAGTTTTAGAACCATGGGCTGTAAAATATATATTATATATTTATTGGTTGGTAAGTTAGAGACATTGATTGGTATAGGCTGATTGGGAAGAAAAGTTGGTTTACATTCTTTAAGTGTACAATATATGTGTGTTTTAGTTTGTTTTATCACAGTTGCATTATTGTGGAGAGAATTGGAAAGTTTTTAAGTAGACTTTACTTGCGAGCTTGTAGAGTACTTGCTAAGTTTAAGGACCATGGAACATGTAACTTGACATTGTTGTAAAATATCTATTATATATTTTTTGATTAGTAAACTAGAGACATCGATTGTTATAGATTGATTGGGAACAAAAATGGGTTTACGTTCCTTGAGTGTGTAGTAAATGTGTGTTTTGGCTTGCTTTATCATGGTTGCATTATTGTGGATAGTATCTCTTTGTAGTTTTTAGGCAAGATGTGACCCATTTCCAAAAGCTCTTTGATGTCTTTTCTATCTCTTCTTTGTACATTTGTGGGTGGCAGTAAGGAGGGATCATGATAGGCTTAGAGCTTAGTTCTATTGCTAGGTAGTTGTCTTGGAGGCAAATCAATAAACACCATGTTATGCTTATTTAAAATATTTTGAATATTAACATGATAAATGCATTGCTTATTTGTAGATATTTGGCAAGCATGATCAAATAGCTTGCTTCCCAAGCAATCTGTCCTTTGTGGAATGTCTTTTCCATTCTTTTAGCTTTATTGCTTGTAGATGCTCCACTAAAAATTTCTCTAAGCATCACATCTTTCCCTTTAGATTTAAACTTGAGCTCCATGGATTGATAATTTTGTAAAAATTCACCAAGGTAGTGCAACCATTGTACACCCAAAACCATGGGTGTCTCCCCTAATCGCACAACACAGAAATCATCACTTATGTTGAGTTGTTAGATTATTTTGGTGCATGGAATTGTGAATCCATTAGCAATAGTCACGTTGAATCCTTCAATTCTCCAATTCTCAGATCTCTATTGACCACCAAACCTTCATCAATGAATTGTGTGTGGCCCCAATATCAATGAGCAATGTTGTTCTCTATCTAGACAATGCTCCTCAAACCTTGAATGGATGATATTTGGGTGCTCTTGAAGGAGCTACAAGTGTGCTGTTGTCTATGCTTTCATCGTTACGTTTTTAGGTGCATGTTCCCCTATGGCTGGTTGTGGCTCAAGTTCTTCCAAATTTGAATCATCATTAGGTATTACTTCTATAAAATGGACTTGGCCTTTACCAAGACATCTATTACTTGTGTCCGTGGCTCCTTGCAAGAAAAACATGGCTTCTTCCTTTTGTTGCTTGCTTGACAAAAATAAATAATAATGCAATTTACCAAATATGCCACAACATAAGGGAAACCTAAAACTTGTATTTGAAATCTTCAAATTTTATCATTGCATTCTTGTATCTTTTTTAATATGGTTTCTAAGGGGGATATTAGTGTGTTAGAATATTGTCATTGATGTCAAAGCAAGATTGTTGCAAAGATTGTCATTGATGTCAAAATAGATAGACAAGACTGTTGGATTATTATCATTAACGTCTAAGGTGTGAAAGCATTTTGTCAATGAAGGAAATCGTTGTTCACAAAGAAAGTTGATGACGAATGAAGGCCAAAGGCCGCTACTCGCCATCCAAAAGACAAGGTTATGATGCCTCACAAGTGTGCATTAATGTAGATTAAAAAGCATGTTTTGTTAAATCGTCCAAGTGTGTGATGAAAAGATGATTATGAGGAGCACCAAATATTGTTAGAGGAGTAGCAATGAGTAAGTAGAATAAGAATAAGCAAACAATAGCATGAAGGCATCAAATTTCCTATATGGCCAACTTCCTTGATGATTGCCACCTTAATGAAAATAACATAATTAAAATTATGTTTGTTATAAATTCGGGCGGACTATGGTTAATTAAATTATCATTAAAAGCCATGATTGATTTTGTGAAGGCAACAATCATATAGTAAAGAAGGACGATGGTAATAATGTTTGTTTTAGACCAATGATTCATAAGTTAATTGGCAGTGATAAAGTTTAAGAGGCAGCGCTTGGGAATAAGACAAAACACCAACAACTAGTTTCAAATAAAAAGGTTGTGTCTTTTCATATGGATATCTCTTTTCAAAGAGATGTATCTTCTTATTTGAATATGAAGATATAAATAATGATTGTAATTTGAGAGGAAGGTCAGTGAATGATAGGTTAAGAGTGAATAAGGAAGCAAGTGTGTAGAGCCAAATGGATATAACATACAAACACAAGAAGAGTGTATGAAGAGAGTATAGAAGATTATTCAAAGGCAGATTTGTAAAGAGGAATACATGCAGATTTGAAGGAGAAAAGTATATGAAAAGGATGGCATTTAGTTTGTGAGAAATATAATATGTTCCATGGGGACGTGTCCCCCCCCAAAAAAAATCCCATGTTTCCTAGACGGGGACGTCTCGGAGACTTGGGGACTTGGGGGGGATGTCCCCTCACTAGCCCACCACTAGTGCCACCATCCCACCACCAGTGTCGCTGTCTCCAAGACGCCACTAGGACTTCGAGGATGCTGGGGTGTCCTCAAGACATCTAGAGGACTCCTAGTTGTCTCCAAGATGTATAATTCTTATACTTATACATCTTTTTATAACTATTTTTTCAAGTACTATATGTATTTCTGCACCCTGCTGCCCCCTCCCCGCCGTCCCCCCGCCATCCCCAAGCTTAGACCCCATGTCCCCGCGTCCCTGAAACACGTCCCCTGCCATCCCCCTGTCCCCATCCCTGAAACCCCGTGGAACACTGAATTGTATAGTCAGTTTTTATGAAGACATTATAAGAGTTTGTCATCCATTGAAGAAGCATAAAATTTGAGAAGAAGAATAGAGTAGAGTTGTGAAGATATTATATGTATATCATTTGTTGAAAGAGCAATTTAAGAAAGGGAAATACTTTGTCTACTTTGGAGGTTGGTGCCTCATATTGGTGAGGTTGGTGCCTACAAATTAGAGAAATTGGAGTTTCTTAAGGGTTGGTGCCTACAACATTTGTAGAAAGAAGATTAATAAAAGCAATATTTTTGCCATGGTTTTCTCCCGCAAGGGTTTGCACGTAAATTGTGTTATTGTGTTGCTATTATTTGACTTTACATATGTGCTAATTTTGATTAAATCTTGAAGTGATTAAATAAGTTTTTAAAAGATAAAAGAATATTGGTATACTGATCCTCCCCCCTCCCACTCTCAGAATAATTGTGTGCTCATCATAGTGGCTTGTAGAGTGTTTGCAATAAATTATAATTTCAATTAACTCATTGATTTGCTAGAAAATTGGTAGCAAAGTTCCTTTCTCTTTATATGAATGATATTTACTGACCTAACTGTTTGGGGAAATTAAAAGTTTCCTAGATTCTATCGAGCTACCAGTCAGGACATCCTCATCTTTTGATTACCTCTGATTACTATTGAATTGTCTTCTATAATTACCAACCTTAACACTTCAAGGAAATTAACAATTTCCTAGATGATTCTATTTAGTACTAATCAGGACATTCTTGTCTTTTGATATGATAAGTGATTGTCAGTGGATTGCCTTCTCAATGGTGAGAGAAAGACCTCTGCCTCTGCCTTATTGTTCAAGTAGGAACCATAGATTTCACAGAAGAGCATGAGCATAGTTCATTTGTCGTCTTGAATGGTTACACTGATTGCAGCTACATGGGGATTACCCTTTGCTGCCGCCATCAAAATTGAATTTTAAATTTAAATTAACCTGCTTTTTGGGCCCATCATTTAGCCAAGGTGGGGAAAACATTGTTTGACCGAGTCCCTTTATTATGGATTTCTTATGCTTCTTTTGATGCTTTATATATTGGTTTTTAGTTTGATTTATATAATTGTTTCACCTTTTAGCTGATATAACTAGTAAATTCTTTCTGATCATATCTGATAGGAAATTATATGACATCTAAAGATTAAATCATATCTGAACTCAGATACGGTTAGAATACAAATTCTCTGTTTACAACATTCCAGTAGTGCTTTTTTCCTGATTTATATTTTTAGAATTCCAGGACACAAAGAATGGAACCTTATGCTTTTATGGTCATGTTGCTTTTCATTGATTCAAAGAATAAGAAGAAATGGTTTGAGAATTTTAGGAAGAAGCTGAACAAGGATAGGAGAATTTTGGCCGCAATTCATGTTGATGAGTGACTTCTGACGTTAGGAAGCATTGGCTATTGAGGTGATTATTAGATGGCTATTAGGCTGGTTGAGGATTACCTTTATTTCATGCATTTTTGGTAACTTGTGTGTTGTTATTAATCGTTAACAAGGTTATCTATTATTCTATGGCTGCATGCACCTAGTATACCCTTACCGTGCACATTACCTAGGAAAATCTGTTTGATTCGATTAACCATCTGGTTTCTCTCCTTTTTGTTGAAATTTATACTTGAGAAATATGCCTTACTAGGCTAATGTAACTTTTGGCAGTTTCTTAAGATTGATTTTACATCTGGGACAATGGGTTACAAATTTATTGATAAATTTGCTCAGTACTTTGGGATGAAGCTTTATGTCTTTAAATTATTATATCCAACTGTTTTTCCTTTCTGGTAGTTCCTGTTTGTACTGTAAAATCAGTTAATAGAAACAATGTTGATTGTACTACAAGTTTGTCTATGGATATTCTTATTGCAACTTTGGCTTTTGCTTTCTGTTAGGCTCTCGACAGATGTCGAGAATCTGTACCAGTTGATTGGCCTGCACCTGCTTATGTGCTTGTTGGGCGTGAAGATTTGGCATTAACTGCCATTGGCCGTTCAACTGCAGAGAGATCACAACATAAAGTTCAGAGTGTGTCTAATTATCTAAATCTTATATCTATGTCTGCACCGTACACGTTACACTTGCACCCATTGATTGTTCCTTCATCTACCACTGATCTTCAAGCAACAGTTGTCTCTGGGAAGCAGAGAGTGGATTCTGCAGCAGAATCAGTTGTTGATGGTATGGAACATATGTTCAACTCAACCACACAGTTGCGATTTGGTCGCGATCTGCGACTTAGTGAGGTATCTCTTTTTTCCTGATGGTTGACCTTGTTTGTTAATGCATTGAAGAATGCAGTTACATGCTTGTTACAGGCTCAAACATGCGCAAAAAACCAATCAGACTATCAATATTTATGAAAACTCTTTTTGGCATTTTATAAATCTGTATTTATGCTTATAAAATTATTTCTACCATGCTGTCATTTTTTGCACAGAATTGAGAGTTCATCCTATAGTTTTAGCACAGCTGGCTTTTCTGATTTATGAAAATACAAATTCTTTTTCTTTTTCTGGATTTGTGTTTTTAACTTTCAGGACATTATGATTTATGATCAACATAGATATTCCACTGCTAATTCACCAACAGGAATCTTATTCCACATGTAAACAACCTATTTAATTTGTACACTGTCCTCTTAGTATCTGCTTAAGGAAACAGATAATTTCTGCCTAGAAACCAGTTGCTTAAGTTACATGCTAATTTAGACGGTTGCATGCATTGAAAGAAACTAAAAAGAAAACAAACATGCTGAAAACACAGAGTTCAACAAATTGGATTTATCTTATTGCATCCTAGAGGCCATCAAGGACACTACCAACTTGTAATGCTGTTCAACTTGCTTAAAAGCATGCTACCTTAATCCACTATTTGGTATAACTCTCTAGAACACTCAATTCAAGGATTAATCAAATAAATGGATTGCCCCTTAGATATTGTAGATTACCGAGTTCAGTAAGAATGATCTTAAAAGTCAGTTCAAAATTCTGACACATCCACAACCACCATAACATAAGTGCAACTACACCCTTAGTTGGCAGTTTTTTCCTTGCAGATTCTTTTCTATTGGGCTTAGGAACCTCCTGCAGATGTTTATGATGCCAATGTTTACAGATCATCTTAGAACCCTTTGGAAACCTTTGTAGATCCCTGAAACCTTTGTTCTTGCTGAAATTCAGCATATTGTATTTGATAAAGATGGCTCTAAAGTTATCTATCTAGTCAGTTTGATTAATGAATAATGGTAGTCAATTTGACTAATGAATAAGAATAATGGCTTAGAAAGCTGAGCTTACCAACTTTTCATAATCCAATTTGGAATACATTATAATCCAATTGGGGTTTTGTCCTCCAGTTTGAGATCATCTAGGTTTGTTAATTCATTAGAAGTGCAGCTTTTGTCCTCTGCTTCTTGATATGCTTGTGGACATCCCTTTTTGGCATGAGATATTCTCGAATCCTTTGGAATGGTGGTAATATGAACAATCAAGATGTAGAATGCAAAACAAGGATTGAGGCAAAGGAAATCAAATCCTATTCTACACCTAATTGCACCTACGATTAAGCAAAGCAATTGAACAAAAGATGAAAGTAAACAAATATTCTCTCACCCATTATTTCTTGTTGCACATACAAGATGTGTGTGGTTGTTCTCCAATGAATTTGTGCTTGAGAGATGGTTTGTGGTTGCTCTTCAAACTTACAGTATGAATTTTCATTCAAGAGGCTTCTTGCAAATAACCTACAAGAGCATCTATTTATAGATTGGAGAAATGATTGATCAAGGGTTGAGATTGATTGAAGAGATCATTGGTTGAGGATAATTAAGAGGATTGGGAGAAAGAGAAGTTTCCAAGTGGCATGCTGTGATTGGTGCACTCAAAGAGGGCAAGGATTAAAGGGATTTGGATGGAGTAGACTGTTTTGGAAAGATAAAAAGGGTGAAAAAGGTATCTTTTAGAGACATGTGAAGGGTGATGGTTTCTTTGAGAAGTGGGATGGATGGGACATATGCATATGCCAAGTTTGACCATGGCTTAAGTATGTTTTGAAATGTGCAAATGGATTAATTAGTTAACTAATTGGTTTTAATCAACTAATTAATTGAGGGAGATTTTTGGGAGAATTAAATAACTAGTATTTATTTAATTTTTGGAGGATAGGAATGTGAAGGGTGAATTTTAAAGGATGGACTATAAAAGTAATGGAATAATTAAATAAAGAATTTGAATTTATTTAATTAATGCTGGGAGGGTGATTGGAAAGGTTAATTAAATAATCACTTTTATTTAATTAATGCTGGGAGGGTGATTGGAAAGGTTAATTAAATAATCACTTTTATTTAATTAATGCTAGAAGGGGAATAAAATTAGTTGTAAGGGGATAGTTGGACCGCACTACACACAATGAAGGCTATAAGCTTTGAGGTTGGACTAATAGTGATTGCCATTTGTCATACTACAAAGAGATTATAAATGGAATCCACTAAGATGGTGTAATATGTATATATATTTTTAGCAGCTTAAAATTTGTTGTAATGGAAAATAATTTTTTCTTTCCAATTGTGTATATGTGATCATCCTTAGAGTTACCATAGATGGACTCTTGTCATCTAGTGTCAAAGATGTTTTTGTATCTCATATTTAGATCCATTGAATATCAAGTTGAACTTCATATATTGATTTCACAGGACTTGGGGACACTTTGGAAACATTTCAGGGACGCCTTGGAAACGTCCCCCCCGGTTGTCCCTGATAACCATAGACCTTGTAGGTATCCCTGAAAAGTTTACACGTTGGATAATGTATGTTTAAATTAAAGATTTAAACATTGAAGAGATAAAATGTTAGAGGCCGACTCTATGGAAGAAAAGAGACAAGGATGATATAAAAGATGGTTTAAAGTCATTTCTAAATAACCATGCTTTGATATACACAAACAGCGATCAGTTTTATATATGGTACAATTTCCTTGTGAGGACCAATGATTTCTGTGTGTTACAATTTGGTAGAAGGAGCAACAGTCATGAATGAAATTAGATGTAATATCCCTTGACAATTCTGTCCTCAAAATGCTGATTAGAGGCTCAAGGAATATCGTCAAACACTTTGCATACAACCTCTTTACTTGCTGTTTCTGTATTTCAGTCTGATTATGCTTGCTTGAAATGATGTCAAATGTGATTTAAATGATTTCAAATGATTACTAAGATGTCTAGGCAAAGAACTCAAATGCAAATGCAATTCTTTTTATCTTTTTGAATGCATATATATGATCTCTACATGAAAAATGTGCACCTACAGCCAATTGACATTTCGTCAAACACTTGGCTTACAACCAACTATGCAAACTTGAGCAATATTGATATGAGCATTACATCAAACAATTGTAATGCAACTTATCACTCCTTTATTGATATGCAATTCAATTACAATGGTGATATGGATATGAGCAGCCAAGACTCTTGGTTTTACAATGCAATCTCTAAGTCTGAGTACAGATGGCAGCAATCTCCCTAATCTATATGCTGTAATATGTATGCAAAAATTACAAGAACCTGATTACAAGAAGCACCAATGTTGATGAAGAAGTGGCAGCCACCAAACAGTCCACAAACATCTCTCTCAAGCCCAAATCGTGCCTCTTCATATGCCGCCCCTGTTCTGGACCAGAATCCTCAAGATAAAATAATGTGCAGCTGTAAACTCCTTTCTTCAACACCAAATACCATTGCCATACTCCTAGAAAGGCAGCGCCCTCATACCTATATAAAATCGTTCCACCTTTTGCATGCTGTGAGTGAAATTGTGGGTTTCTAGTTAACAGCAATGTGACTGTAAATGATGATAGCAGCACCTCAATTGTTGCAAAAATGTCCTCACACAAGGCTGAATGATCACAACAAATCTGGAAATACAAAGTCCAAATCGATTTGCCTCTAGTAATGAATATGCAGCTCTTAGACAAAATTGAATTCCTCTAAAATGCTCCAATAAGCTGAAATGAAATCTCTTCTTCCAAATGCTTCAACAAGCTGATATGTAATTTCTATTCCCAAATTTGGCCAAAGGCCACAAAATTTGCAATGTAAGCACAATTTGAACTTCTGAGTGAAACCCACAATTAGCAATAATTCAGCTGATATTTCACAGCCTCAAAATTGCATAATCAATGAGAGTTTTCGTTCCCAATGGCTGGAAATGGCAGAAACCCTAGCTGGCTTCTTCACCAAACAATAACATTAAGCAAATATCAATTCCTCGATGATTAGAAGCTTGGCAAACCCTCTCTTTATACTTATTTCTCCAAGAAGAGGTCAAAACATCTAGAAGCTTCTCTTAAATAAAATAATATTTGCACTTTACAAATATTAAAATATGACTTTATAATAAAGTGCAAATATAACATTATAACACAATATTAAAATAATGATTATTATTAAAGTTACCTTTAATAATAATTAAACATTATATCTTAATAAAACTCTTTATTTCTCCAACTCAACTGAATCTAGGAAATGGAAACCATCAATTGATTAGCTATTTTCCACAAAGGACCCCCTAACCATGCCCATTAGCCTACGAGGATCAGGAATAGGCTAAACCATCCAAAAGCAATGTTAGTCTAAAAAGGGGACATTACATTAGAAAGCAGTAAGAAGAAGACAAATAGTGAATAAGACAAAATCACACGAAAGACAAAACTCAGATATGACAAAAGAAGACAACGATTAAAAAGGTGGTGATTAAAGTATAAAAAACAGCATTAAACTCTTAGCAACTTGTTGTGGCAAAATGTTGGAGAATAATTAATTGTGAGCAGTTTTCTATGGCTAATATAAGGTCAAATTATTTTATGGTATAATTATCTTTCTGAATTTTCTTGGAATGAAAATGCTTGAGTTTGCAAATGAATTTTGAAAGGTTAACATTTTGTTAGGCAAGGAATTTGGAGTGTGAAAATCAAAACACCAATGGTAATGCAAGCCCAAAATTGTATTTATTTCAAAAGATGCAATATACATATTTATCAACATTGTGACCATTCAATTCATCTCCAAATGACTATTCAAGTCATCTTTAGGATGACTATTCAGATTCTAAAAGAAAATCAAATATTATAACCTGGGATTATATACATAATATTACATTTCCTTTAATCCATAAGAGTTATAGTGAGAGAAAGCATGCCTCTAAATTTTATGAATTTCTCTCTTCCAAGTGCCTTTCAAATATATCAGCTAGTTGGTTTGGAGTTGAACAATATATCGATCTGACTGTAATGAGCAACCCAATTTTTTTTTTTTTGAAAATATTCAATTGAAACTAAGCTGCAACGCAATGTCCTTATCACTTTTTGATCACCCAATTCCCAAGATGGGCAAGGTGAGAGTATACAGTGTATAGGACCACACCAACTATCTAATATGCAACAACTTTGAGAGAAACACACTAGGTGGTAGTGTCGGCCAAATCTTCATGTCTTCAGTGGAGTGCTATGCAAGAATTGAAAGGAAAACACTCCAACACTTATTCAATGGAGTGTGTAGTTACAATAAGCGATAAGTACGTGCACTTCTCGCTTATTCAAATGAGTGCAATTACAAAGCATAGGTACTACTTGCTTATTGTGTAAGAACTCTTCTTTCCCTGAATTCTGAGACTTGTTTTTGGTTTTTTATGTTTTGCAATTTTTTGGGGGTTTTGAGAAATATATGCTTTTTTGGATTTTTAGAGATGCAAATATAGAGTCAAAGAAATGCTTGAAACAAACTATTGCAGCAAATAAAATATATACAATGTTTAATATCAAGACCAATGCAACTGATTTTTGCTTCTTGATTTATTTGCAAATGATTTACAATGTTTCCTCCTAGCTGGAAAACAACCAAACTGAATATGAGGAAAGACCTGGATTGAAGAAGGCTGCGAAACCCTTGATGATGAAGTGACAGCCACAAAATTGATTTCTCCCCACCTTTAATGCTGCTGCCTGCAGGATCAAACCCAGCCGCCTCCTTTTTGATAGATTTCTGGCCCAAAGATAAAGCGCCCAGCTCAAGACAAAAACATGTCCTTGCTTGGAAGTGTACGGCCCAACCGGCAAGGAGTATCTTCCAAACACAGCCAAAAATGATTACCTTAATGATATTTGTCGATCTAAGGCAGAGATGTGCAGCTGATAAAATATATCAAAAACCCTTGAAAAGACTTTCTCCAATCAGCACAATTAGAACTCCTGTATTGAAGCTCTCCTGGATGCCAAATTCAATGGATATTTCACCACCTCAAATAGCTGTAACACTGAAGATTGTATCGTTCTTCAATGGCTCGAAGATTGAAAACCCTTGGCGTCCTCTTCTCAGAAAAACTCATGACAACAAATGCTCCAAAATGAGAGAAATCGATTTCTTCAGGGCATTTATAAGCATTTCATGTAAAGGTACGATTTCCCTCCAAAAAGCACATTTTAAAACATATTAAAATGTTATTTCATTTAGACTTAGGAAATCTTTTAATATTTTCTTGAAGTTGGCGCCCCATAATTAAATTGATAATATGGCCCCCTTTTAATGATGAATTGACCCTCAAGATATAAAGTTAAGTTATAACTTTATAATATCACCTTTTAATAATAAAATATTATTTGAGCCATTAAACCTTAATATCTCCTTCAATATTTAATATTTCATCAAACTGTCTAAGACTGGGGTCAACTTTGTAGATATCCATACGGCCAAGTGCCTTACTAAAAATAGTAAGGGTCCCTCTCAACCATCTTCTGACTTACTATACAAGCCTCAAAAGAAGATACAAGCCTCAGAAGACCCTCTATCCATACTCATTAGCCTATGAGGGTCAGAATGATAGGCTAATCTCACTGCCGATTGATGTCTAACTTGGAGGGGACATTATAGTCCGCCCTCCTTGAAATTGCTTGTCCCCAAGCAATCTCAACTCCAAGTGTTGCAAGATCTCCTCACCCTCCTAGTTGGCATCCTCTACCGGCAAATCCTTCCATTTGATTAAGTATTCCCTCATGGTTCGTCTCTACAACTGTCTCTCTCTGAAATCCAGGATAGCCTCAGGTACTAGAATTAGTTTCCCCTCATCATCCAGGGGTGGCAACACTGCTGACGGAATAACATGATGTCCCAACGCCTTTTTGAGGCGTGATACATGGAAAACATTGTGTACCCTGCTATTTGTTGGTAGGTCTAGCTCATATGCTACCTCGCTGACTCGCTTGATAATTTGCAAAGGCCCATAGTAGCGTGGTTTAAGTTTTTCGGCACCACTCTTCCTGAGTGTTGACTGGTGGTATGGCTGCAACATCAGATACACCATGTCCCCAACCTCAAAAGATCTCTTAGTCCTCCTCTGATCTGCATATTGTTTCTGTTGATTTTGTGCCTTAGCAATATTCTCCTTGAGAGCCCTCATGATGTCCTGACTCTCCTGCAACAAGTCACCAACACTAGGCACTCTATTGTCGCTCAACAGTAAATTGAGGAAACTCGGGGCCTCAGATCCATATAACGCCAGAAATGGTGTCATTTGTATTGACATGTGGTAAGTGGAGTTATAGCAATACTCGCATAGATGAATCCACTTGACCCAAGCCTTTTGCTGCCTGGCTATGTAGTTCCTGAGGTAAACTTCCACCCATTTATTAACTATCTCTGTCTGGCCATCGGTCTGCGGGTGGTAGCTGGTACTTAGAGTAAGCTCGGTCCCACAAAGTCTGAATATTTCCTGCCAAAAGTGACTCAAGAATCGGCTGTCCCTGTCGCTAACTATGCTCCGAGGTAAACCATGTAGCCAGAATGCCTCACGGAAAAACAACTCTGCCACATGTGTAGCCGTGTATGTAGCTGCAATGGGAAAGAAATGGGCATATTTTGTTAACCGATCTACAACCACATATATACAATCTCTCCCCTGGGCTTTTGGCAAGTCGGTAATGAAGTCCATGGACAGGCATTCCCACTTCCTATTAGGAATCAGAAGTGGCTGTAGTAAACCTTCCGGATAAGTGTGCTCCTGTTTATTCTGCTGACAAACGGGACACTCTCTGACATGCTGAAGAACATTTGCCTTAAGCCCCTTCCAAGTAAACCTCTCCCTGACCTGCCTGTAGGTCTTGAAGTACCCTGGGTGTCCTGCAGTGGGCACATCATTGAAAGTCCGTAGTATAATGCTCTGTGGAGTGATGAGCTCATTTACAATTGTATATTTGCTGTCCTGAACTGACCCCTCAATGATCCCAGATGCCCATGTGTGCTTGGCATACTCTGCCACTATCAAATGCCTCCAATTCTCTGAAATTTGAACCATAGCGTTCAAGTGTGGTCGGCGAGATAAAGCGTCAGCGACAACATTCTGAGTGCATTTGAAATATGTAATGTCAAAGTCATATGACTGAAGTTTACCGACCCATTTTTGCTAACGGTCATTAAGGTCTCGCTGCCCCAAGAAATGTCTTAGGCTATTATGATTAGTTTTTATGCAAAATTTGCTGCCAATAAGATACTGCTTAAATTTGGCCAAGGCATGCATAATGGCCAACATCTCCCTGTCATAAATACTATAACTCTTCTTTGGTCCTTTGAGCTTCCGACTCTCAAAAGCAATAAGGTGCTTGTCCTGCATAAGCACTACACCAATCCCCTCTCTAGAGGCGTCACACCGAAGCTCAAACAGCTTCTTGAAATTAGGTAATGCCAGGACGAGACATGTAGTCATAATCTGTTTGAATCTCATAAAACACTCCTGTGCCTCCGGAGTCCAAATAAATGCCCCTTTTTTCATCAAATTAGTAAGGGGTGCTGCATGAGGTGAATATCCGTTGACAAATCGGTGGTAGAAACCACACAATCACCAGAATCCACATAGTTGAGTGAGGTTCTTTGGAGTAGGCCAATCAATGATAGCATGGACCTTATCAGGATCCATCATCACACCCTCAACACTAATGATGTGGCCTAAATATAACAGTTCTGTCATACCCAGCTCGCACTTTGACTCCTTTGCATACAAGGACTCCCTATCCAAAATCCCCAACATTGTGTCCAGATGAGCAAGATGCTCCTCCCACATTCTACTGTACACCAAAATGACATCAAAGAAAATGTAATGTCCCCAATTTAGCCCTACGCTCTTCATTTGGATTTAGCCTATGTTCTGGAAACTCGTAGGCTAAGCAGAAGCTCGAATCAGGGTTTCCAAACTTCTTGGAGGATGTTTTCGTCTTTTTGCGGAGTCTTCTTTTGGAATTGTTCTTGGATTGCAAATGATCGGCTGTTTTCAATGAGATGCTGAGGGCCATAGCGTTCAAAGATTCAGTTCTGAGTGCATTCATCATATGAAAGTTTACTATCATTTCTAATAGGCTATTATTCTATTTGCTTAGTGGTCTGTGAGCTTCCTAATCAGTTGATCACACTTTCCAGTCTGTTTGAGACGGTATGGCATTGAATGTTGGCTTCTAGAGTGCAGTTCAATCCCTTATCAGGATGATAAATATAGATATTTTATATTCCCTATCCAAAATGTGTCCATTGGTATGACATCAAAGAAAAAGTACTTTTCACTCTAAAGCTATTTCTCAATTGTATTGGCTTAGCCCAAATGGCATGAAGTAGTGGCACCAAATGCCGGCTCTTTGTCTGATGATAGCCTTTCAATCTTTGTGACAGGCTGGTAAGAATCTAACTCATCAAAGTCTTTGTGGGATGGGTATTTGTTTTTGCCTCTTATTTAGCATCCTGTAGTGCATCCATTCTTTTTTCTTAACTCAAATATTTGCTTGGTCTAATGTGACCCATTGTGAGCAACTCCTTAATGGTTTTCTATATCTCATCTTTTAATCGTTTTGGGGTGCTTGTAGGGGGTGATCATCACAGGTTTAGCACCCTCCTCCAACTCTATGATGTGCTTAATACCCCTGTCGGATGGTCTACCTGGGGGAATATCACTAAAAACCTTCCCATGTTTGATTCTCAACTCCTGTATATCTGGATGATATTATGATTTTTGCTGCCCCTCCTGCAATGGCATCAACACAAACTTGGCTGCGCACTCAACCATATTATGTCGCATGAGTCTCTCCATCCGCTTGAGTGATATCATCTTGAAATTGCTATCTCTGATGGCCTTCAACACATGAGTTTTCCCATCTACCTCGAAACTCATTTCCATCTCACGAAGGTTGAGAGTGAACTTCTCAATAGCATGTAGCCATTTCATACCCAGTACCACATCTACGTCTCCCATGTTTACCACATAGTAATCAGCCTTAAAATTATAGTTGTTAAGGCGCATAGGGAGATCCTTAATCATCTTGTCACACTTAAGGGTGTATCCATCAGCTACCTTCACCCTTATGCCTTCAAACTCCTCAGTTATAATCCCACGCTTCTCCACAAAATGTGCGTCGATAAAATTATGAGTGGCACCTATATCCAAAATAGTGATGACCTTCAAAATGATGAAAATGTATGAAAATTGACTAAGTTTGAAGCTAAAATTGCCCTTGGAGGCCAGGGGTGCCTTGGATTTTGAAGCCTCAATGTCAGAATTAGGGTTTGTAGCTTCGAGGAGTTTATTATCAGTTTTGATCCTGCTCTTCAATGAAACTGTCAGCTAGTGTTCTGGATACATCAATCAATCAGAATCAGTGGTCGAACATGGGCTTTGGTGATGTTTGCAAATGAAATTTTCAAGAAAATTTCTAAGTTTGTAAAGATGACGCCTAGAACTCAAACTTTGACTTTTGAACTCAAGTGCAAAGTGACGCCCTATAAAGGTGGAGGTTGAGAACTCAACTTAAAATAATATTTAATCTTCAATTGCACTTCTGAGTCAACTTCATCTGGACTTAATATTTGCTTGCAAATGGCGACTTATTTTTGCATGCACAGTTAACTGAAGTGCATGGAGGTGGCGCCCTATTTAGGGCTTATTTCTCAGTTAGTTAACTGTAATGGAGGCCCAATAGCATTGAGGCGCCTAAATTTAGGAATATGCATGCATTTATGACGCCTTGCTTCATGAATTAATTTATTTTAAGTCATTTACGCATCTATTATTCACATCATAGGTGAGAGCAAACACATTTTCTTGAGCAACCAAAGATCTGAAGGCGCTACAGGTGACAGTTTTCAGTGTTCTTTGCAGTGCCAGGTCCAAATTGTTCAGAAGATATATTTTTCCAGACTTCATTTCTCGAGTGCATGCAGACTTCATCAAATCAAATTCAAGCATAGGCATGATTTTCAAAGGCAGAATAATAACTTCTATTTTCTATCTCTAAAACTCTTCTATTCTTGTCTTAGGTTTCTCTTGCATGTCAAAGTAAACGGTAGAAATTTTAGAATCTAATCATCTGGGTTCACATATTTTAGTGTCAGCGGCAAAACCCATGTCTTAGATTTTTTTCAAGAAAATTGTTCCGCTGCTTCCATTTTTGAAGCATTGTTGCTTTTTTTCGAAGATTCTTTTCCATGTGGGCCAAAAACTCAATTTTCCCAAAATCGAATCATCTAGTTTTGTTCAGCTCATCAACGCCTACAAAACCCATGTGCCAGTTTTTCTCGGGGAAAATTTGCCCCCATACACCCTAAAACCCCTGCAGTTCTCAACTGAAAAGCCTTTGCATGCCTTGCTAAAACTCATTTTTTCGAGTTTCTGACAATCTGGGTTTGCTTAGAATTCAATTATCTACAAAACCCACGTTTTAGAAAATTTCAAAAAAATATCCCAGCAACCGGCATTTTTAGCCTCATCCAGAGCCATTTTTAGCCTTTTTTGAAAGTTGTTTGAACATATCCGACTTTATAGTCAAAAGTCCAGATTTTCAAAATGCAATTCAACCCCATAGAATACAAGGCCAAATCGGTCTTTGTTCATGACTTTTTGAAAACCTTTGACACAGACTTGGGTCATGTCTATCCAGTGGTCAAATTGAGCACGTTGGAAGGTGTTAGCAATACGACAGTGAAGAATCTTGAACGTTTCGGATTGCTGGTAGCGGCATCTATTCCCATCATAGTGTCTGATCTTGAGTTTGTCATTGCATGCATAAGGCATTACGACTCATCCACAAGACAAATCCGATAAGCTGATGGGAGTGTTATTTGCAGCCTCAAGTCGAGAGACATTGAGAAATGCTCTAGACAGTTAATGAGTTCATGAAAGAGATGATTGCTCTAGACAGCTTGGAGTAGATTGACCGTTGTATCTCACAGTTCTCAAGATAGACATTAAACACAACAGTTAACTTGACGCTTCTTTCCAAGTTGAACTCGCTGTTCATTGCACATATCATCTTGAGGATCTTCTTTTGGATATCATTGGAGGAGGAGGTTGGACTTTTAGTTAAGATCCAGCTAACTAATGTTAGTTATCAGTTGACTTTTCATTTCAATAAGGACTTGCATGTTGCACACGTCCATTGAGTTTAGTCTTGTTTCAGTTAACTAATGGTCGTTTTCCAGTTAACTGTATAGTTTCATTTATTTAGGTTTAGCAATAAACTCTTGCATGCTTCCAAGATTGAGTGTAAACTCAAGGAGATTTTAGGGTTCCCTACTCCTTGAAGTTCTATAAATAAGAGCACTCTTGCTCATTTGTAATTAACTTTTGCTCGTGATAGCGAACATGCTGAGCCACCTTGCCTGTAGTATCGTTATTCAACATCTGTTCACATTGTAATTAGAACTTTTACTGCAATAACAAATTACTAAGGCCAATTTGCCTGAATGTTGTTATTCTGTATCTGTTTACCGTGAGCTTTTATTTGTGATAGCGAACATGTTGAGCCGCCTTGCCTGTAGTATCGCTATTTAGTATTTGTTCACTTAGTTAAATATAATTGCTGGTTTGATCGTTAATTGTATTGATAGGTCCTTCGTATGATTTGCTGTCCCAGTTATTAGTTCATGTTGTGATTAATAAGCTTTGTTTCATATATACACCTCAGATAGGAGTCGTCACCTCCTTTGGAATTTAGAAGTAAGGTTTATTGTGTGTTATTGTGATTACTAAGCTTTGTTTCATATCTACACCTTAGATAGGAGTTGTCTCCTCCTTGGGAATTTAGAAGTAAGGTTTATCGTGTGTTGTGGTTAATAATCTTTGTTTCATATCTACACCTCGGATAAGAGCCGTCTCCTCCTTGAGAATTTAGAAGTGAAGATTGTCCTATACCAATTCCCTGCTCCTAAGTCCTCATGCTCTGATTCTTTTGAGGAAATAGGATAGTTAAAGCATTTAGTTAGTTGTAGTTAAGATCTGCAAAACCAGAGAAAATCCTTAGCTGCAATGTATTGGTTTTTTTAACCTTGTGCCTCTTCCAGCTGAGTCAAAAATATTGGATTTAGAACATTTACTTTTTCATGCATATCAGCAAAAGAGGGAGCTTCCCCTCCTAATTTGAAGAGTAGTCATTATGCACTGTGCATAGTTGTCCGTTGCCAATACGCACTCCAGAGGTGCATATTGTAACACCAACAATCACCTAGGTTGGGCGCCACCCAAGAGTCAATCAAATCGGAGAAAAAGGTAGCGCTTGATCTTCTAAAACCTCATGCTCAGTTGCAAGTATGACTCAACACTGTGGTGGTATGGTCTCTCCACCAAACTCCTTCAAAAACTCATAAAACTCAACAACCAACATCATTAGCGAAACCGAAAACAACTCATCAAAACATATCAAATACCTCCATCTTTGAAGCAACCAACTGAAACTACACTTGTAGGTGTGGTTGTGACCTTTGTATGAAGCCACACAAATTAGCTAGGGGGTTTTTGTCCTCAAAACTAGTATTTTCAAGAGGGTTTTCATCCTCAAGAAAATTAGAGATGAACACAGGTCCTCTCTTAAGTAGAAACAAATATCATAACATGGCTAACCCCAACAATGAGCTCTCAACCTCCTTTTATAATATTTTGGAGGGAAAACAATAATAATCAAATAATAATCTACCTTTTTCCTTCACAAACTCTTTTTTCAAATTAAATAATTCAGTATGTGCAAAAGATCCCCTCGTGTTTGAGCATTTCCTTGTAGGCACAACTTAAAACACTTTTAAATAAATAATTATACCTTAGTTGGCCTTTTTAACATTTCCTCCTTAGGATAATTGAAGTTATAATTAGTTAATTAATTAAATAAATCACCCAAGTTTCGGAAAGCATTGAAATGAGACAAGAATGAAATATTGATAATACCAATATATCATTGAGGACTTAGGATGATGAACAAAAGTAACTTGGTGATTGTCTAAAAGTAGTATGCTTCTCTAAGAAGTTTGGAGAGCTCCCAAAGGGTCAAAATTGCATTTTGAAAGAACCATGATGCTCAACAAGATCATTTTAACTCTGCCATGAACAACACCAGTGCTTGATTAATCTTGTGCTCTTCAAGAACTCCGGTGTTCTCCTTTGCTCACCAATTAGCCTATGAGAAAACTTGAAAAATAGACTAATTGTTCACAAACCAATTATGCTTGAAAAGGGCACATTACATTGACACTGCCATCTTTCACATAATGTTTATTCTAATGGAATTTTGTGTTGACGTGCTTGATTCAGTTGTGAAATATTAGATTTCTTGCCATTTTGATGGTTAAAGTGTTATCAACTATGAGCTATGTGGACGAAACCCATTTTTCTTTCAATTCTTGATGAATCCTTTTGAGCTAGAATATTTCCTTGGTTGTCTAAAGTTGCCATATATTCTACTTCTACATAAGAAAGAGCTAGCACCAATTTCTTATTTGACTTCCAAATGATGACCATTGATCCTAAATTCATTGAGAAAGCTAAAGTAGATTTCACATCTTGAAAATTACCTACATAATTTCAAATCTAAATATCCAACTAGTTTGAAATATGCTGCATTGGAATGTTTTAACCCAAAATTTTGACATTCTCTTAGTTGCATGATTCTAAAGAAAATGTCAATAACAAAATAAATGTTTGGTCTAATTGTGGTTACATAGTTCAAACTTCCAATCAGCTAATTGTAATTAGTTGTATGTCTATATAAATATACTTTTGTTGTGATTAAAATATACTTTGATTGTTTAATCACTTCAATACACAAATAATATTGAAGATCACCCGATTTTGTCATTTCAAAACCTCTGATCAATTTTGCTTTGACCTTTGAATTATAATTTTCACTATTTCTTGTTATGAGTAGATCATCCACATATATAACTAGGTATATAGCAATTTTTCCAACTATCTTGACAAAAACAATGGCATCTTCAAGTTCAAAATGCTTGAAGTTCATGCTCAAGAGGTGCTTGGTGAGTTTTTCATACCAAGCTCTTGGGGCTTGTTTCAATCTATACAACGATTTTACCAACTTACACACTTTATGTTCTTGACTTTGAATTGCAGAACCTCTTGGATGAGTCATGAAAACTACTTCATTGAGATCATTGTTTAGAAAATCAATTTTCACATCCATTTGATGAAATTTTCATTGTGAGCCATCTGCTTTGTATTTGTTTTGGAAGATCCATTTGCAACCAATGGGTTTATAGTTGAGTGGAAAATCAACCAGCTTCCAAGCTCCATTCTTGAGAAAGGCATCATATTCAGTTTTCATTGATTTTCTCCATGTATCAATTTTTTCAGCTTGTTTGAAGGAAGTTGGTTTTGAATCAAAAGCAATATTGATTTCTTCATTTGAATAGCCTCCCTAGTTAAGCTTTACTACCTTAGCTTAATTCTCTTCTAGGGACTTTTCTTCTTGCTATTTGGCTTTGTATGCACCTCATCAAGATCGACTTGTTTCTAGGTCTATGTGATTCATTTTGGCATCTTTTTATGTTACTTGTACAACAATTGCTGCCACATGCTTTAACTTAGTCATACAATTGTGTGTGCGTAAGTGTATATCGTAAACTCTTTTGAACTCAATCTGAAATCTCTTTATACTGATGTGCCCTTTTTTAAGCTACACACAGTAGGATATTGTAATTTCAAATTTATTATTTATACTTTCATGTACTTTTCTGCTACATGGGTGCACCTGTAAACAAGAGCTTTTAACTTATGATTTTTTTAACCACTGATACTTGTACCTTAAATTTACCCTTTGTTTCAAAAGTGAATTTTGGCCTTTGATGAGGCTGCCCTTTTGCCCAAGCATGCACTTGCCAATGCAATTTAGTCTTCTCTATCTTGTGAATACAAGTGTGCTCATTGACTTATGACTTAGTGAATTTGATGATTTGAATATTTCAATTTTCTTTTCTTTCCATGACAATCTTTATGCAATTGAATGACAATATTTGCATGTTCGAGTTATTTTTCTTGCATGAAGAAGAACAAGGGAGAACCAATGGTTCAAGCACATTGACTTTTCCCATATATCTGAACTAGAGGACCATGTATGCCGACCACTACGTTTTGTTTTAGGTTTGTGTAATTTGTTTTGATTTTGAATTTTGTGCATCAATATTTTAAAAAAATGACTTATTGCTTGCAATACTCTAGAAGTCTAAAAACTGGTCTACCAAGAAAAGGATGACATAAAAATACCCTCATTTATAAAAAATAACCCCTTCTAAACAAATATAACGTCTGAATAAAATACACCCTCATATGAATAATAAAAGAATCCTAAAGCAAGATATGATTGTTTTTGCTCAATAATACCCAACTATAGTTTAAAATAAAGCACCCTAAATTAGACACCCATAACTTATATTGTAAATAAAATAATTTCCCCTATTTGTATACCTGAAAATAAACTCTTGAATTGAAAAGTTTTAAGCTTGGATTTCAGCAGCGTAGATGAGAAGGGTTTGCAAGCTTTTTTGGGAAGACATGGACCAGAACCATAAACCCACACAAGCCATGGATGGAAATGAAAGGGTGTTTGTCAAATGGAACTAGAGGATCTTTGATGCCTTTGTGCTGTCTTATGAGTCATGAACCAGAAACATAAACTTTCATGAGCCGCTTTCTATATATTGTTAACTTATTTTTGAATTGCTTGCTGTGTACAACTTGGGTTTGAGATTTCTTTGCCTTTGCCATGATGGATACTAATTGAGTATGAAGGTGTTTCAAAAATGGTAGGGCACACATATCAGCAAGCACATGAAGCAGTTTGTGGGTGTGGTAGAAGGATTATTGGAAGCAGAATGTGGAGTTTGTGGTTGTGGCACGAAGTAGATGCAAGCTGCTTGTATTGCATAGGTAAGGAAATATGTGGAGCATATGGTCATCGGGGGACCAGCCAAGGAAATGATGGTCGGGGAATAGAAAAAATAGTAGGTTCAGACTGGAAAATAAAATGTGATGAAACATGAATAAAAACAGAAATGGGGGCAAGTTGGTGTGCAAGAACGCAAAAATGTGATGTGACGATTTTAATACCAATGTCCGGCCAGGAAATTGGACTGTGAAAATGAAATTAAAAAATGAAATGCAAACTTAAAATTGTATTCATTCAAATGAGATGCAATGTACCTATTTATCAACAACATCACCATTCCATTCATCTCCAGATAATTGTTTGGTTCATCTTAATATGACTCTTCAGATTCTACAAGAAAATAAAATACCATAATCTAGGCCTACGCACATAACATTATAGATTTACTTTTAACTTTTATTTTATAAGCATGTTAGTAGAATTCTATGTAAAGGAATATAACTGGAATTTGTGTGTGTGTACATAAAATTAATCCAGTAAAAGAGAGAATTATTTGTATTTGCAAGATATATGGGAATGATAGCTGTGACTTGACTTGTCAGCTTCTAATCCATCATCTTCAAATTGAGGTATTTTTGATAGTGTGCTTACTCAAAGGAGATCCATCATCTTCATGTTTTGATGGGGCATGCTCTATTTTGTCTGGAAAATAAAATGTTAATCTAGTGCTTTGCTTCTTAATCATGATGTTTGAAGGAAGCTACACGTGTTTTTATTATATTGAAATAGGTGGAATTTCCATAGAAGCTGTTTGTTGTCTAGAATTTTGAGAAGCAAGATTGGAAATCGATGATTTTAGTTTTGATCCTTCCAAGACATCAATAGCAATAATATGTTGTTATCTTGTTACGATCAATATTAGTGTTTTTTGGCATAATTGAGTAGATTGGATTAAAAAAGTGGAATATTTGAAATTGTTGTGAATTTTTGCAGGTATGATCATGGAAAAGTAACAAATTATTTTTTATTTATTTCTCAATTTATTGATACAGTTGCTAATCTTGTGATAAGCGTATAGATTCAGTTGTAGTTATTTATGCATGGTATTCTGTAAATGTTTCTGCAATGGCTTTTTTAATCATTTGAAATTGACAGGTTAGGCGTCTCTTATGTACTGCAACACCTGTAGTTATTCATGCAGTACATGGTGCTGTTGATGAAGATCACCAGGTAAAACAAAACAGATGACAAGAATGGTAACTTTTGTTTTTGATTTACACAAATGACTTGTATGCACTGGAAATCAGGAGTCATTGTGAAATGTTAAATAATTATTGCAACTCAAGGAAGTTAGCTATAAATGACTATTGATTCTTTTAAATTACTAAGGCAACTCTAATTGCAATTGCAAATTTAATGACAGTTTTTATTTCTATCTATGAACAATTTGTCAAACGTTTTCTTATATACAGGGCAGATATTCATTGTTGAGTTTATTTGTTTTGAGAACACTACGCCACAACTGCTATAATCATACTCACAATTAAAATAGGACGCAAGAAAACTTAAAAAATCAATTGAAAGGAAATAGAATCCTATTCCATCATCAATAAAAAAATATGCTAGTTACTTTAAAGAAATACGAGAATGAGAAGTAATATGAAAGGGCCAATGTAGGATTTAATAGTGCTTAAAGGAGAAGCAAGACTATGTCTTGGCTGGATAATTTTAGGAAAAAATTGGTTATTTTCCGTAAAGCCTTAGGTGTAGAGAAAAATCTCATAACGTGTTTACCTTTGTGATCGAAGTTGCAGAGAAGGAGAAGGCCCTGTTGGCCCCATAGTTGTTGTTGCACCAAAAGATTGACCTGTTAATGCCCGATACAACTACTAGAGTTAATGGATCCATGGAAGGCGGTTAGTCCATGTCACAAATCCCAAGGGGAGCGTTGATCATCTGCCAACAATCTCCCCCTCCACGTTACCTGAGGGGATTCTGTAATGTCTCCAATTTAGCCCTACGCTCTTCATTTGGATTTAGCCTATTTCCGGAAATCCGTAGGCTACTCAAATGTGCAAATTTAGGGTTTCCACTTTCAGTAAGTCTTGCTTCCAGCTCAGTTTAGATTTTTGTTGGTTTTGAGGTGAACTTACTATTTTTGGCATTGGCTATTTTTAGTAAGTCTAATCTTGGGCAGTAGCATCAACAGTCAGCTTAGTTTCCATTTCGAGCAGTGCAGTTTGGAGCATAATTGGCTTTCAGCATTTTGAGGCTCATTTTGGGTAAAATGATTTATTCTAAGTCATAAATGTTTTAATTTCTTATTGCCCCCCTTGGCTTAGTATTAATGACTTTAAGTTGTTTTAAAAGGTGGTCTTTGAGGGTGGACGCCTCATGTGAGATAATTCAATATTTTATAATGTTTATTAAATGTTTATGAGCCTTGGACGCTTAGAAGAGGGAGAATTAATTATATTTTAAAAAGAAAACATTTCAACATATTTGGGCGTCCCTTTTGGAGGGAAACAATGGAAGTTGAAAAGCCAACAGTCACCTCAAAAGTTATAAAAGCAAGCCTTGCTCCATCTTTTGATCATTTTTGGAAAATTATAACAAAATGCTGCTAGATTGAATTTAGAACCCAGCTAAGGGGAAGCTTAGCAATTTGACTCCATTCTTCAGGCCTGAAACTATGGTTCCTTAGATGGTGGATTGAGAGTGCTTCATTCAAAAGTGCACATTGAGCTTCATTGTTGGAGAATTTGATGTTATTTTCAGAATTGTGTTTGCTGGTCATATCATGGCGGAAGGAGATATTCGATTACAACTCTTCGTATGATTTTTATTTGCTTATGGGTATTGGTTAATATCATTTCTATGCTCATGGCGACAATTCTTGCCAATTATCAGATTTTAATTTGTTGTATGGAATTTCCAAGAGAAATTGCTCTTCCTTCTTGGGCCGTACTTTCTCTATGAGCAGACTTTGGAAATCGTGCCCTCCATTGGTAGTTGTCTTTGGTTTTGTTGGTGCTTGTTGTTGGTTGCCTTGTTATGGAGGAGTTGTGAATTCAGTTTTAAAAAGCTTCATGGGAGTTTTGAATGAGAAACAAGCATTTTGGTGATGTTTTTTCAAGTTATGAGTTGTTGGTCTGTCTACAGCTGAAAATGTTTTTTGTGAGCAGCTTTTTGAATAAATAAAATATTGTTTTGGGTATTTTGGCAAAGTGATTCTTGACACAAGGCGTCCCTTTCCACAAGAGATTAGAATTTAGTTCGAAGGCATTATTTTTATATTGCAAAATCGCACCTCCAGCAGGCCGGACCATTCATGTTGGGCATTGGAGTTCGTGCCAAATAATTGAAGGTGGTTTGAAGCTGTTTCAACATTGCAACTTGGGCGCCTATCCTCCAAAGAGCCTTTGCATTTCGTTTCATTCAATTCGGAGGTATATTGACGAAGTTATGAGCATTTGATTGAGTTTCTGTTTGCTGGTTGACATTTTCAGTATGCTGGTTTTTGTTATCAGACTTCAATAAGTTCAGTTTTTGGCTTCAATTTCAGTCTTTTAGGGGTTTAAAACTTGAAAGATTCATCCTTCACATATTTGCATTGATTCTATCATTGTAACACTAGTAAATTGCAGATTTCTTTAATTGTAAGGTTGTGAATTAGTAGTACTAATCCAACCATTGTTATTACTGCATTTACTTGTGAATTCTAATGCAAACACTATAACCCCTGGACGGTTTACCGCCAGTGTGGAGGAATTTACTTTGTATTTACATCTATCACCCACTGCTAAGTGGAGAATTCCTACTGTTGAGTGGATGCCCGCCGCAACAGATGAATTAGTTTGTTTGTAATTACTTCCCCCCACTAAATTAGTGGAAGTGCAGAATCCTTTCATGGCTGGTTTACCGCCTAGCTCCATTCAATTGTAACTTCATTTCAGTTATTGCTTAGTTTTATCTGCCATATGACAACACCCCTCCTTCATTGGGATTGAGTGTGCATTCTTGGCGTTGAGATCTTTTAAATTTGAATTTTTAATTTGGAGCTAACGCTAATTCATTTGGCGTAATGTTGATTGTTTGTGTAAATTCTTGAGAAAAAATTAAGGGGCATATTTCAGATTTGAATTTGGCACCTTTGGCTTTGATACCAATTGTTGGCCCCACGGTTGCCATTGCACCAAAAGTTCGACCTATTAATGCCCAATACAACTGCTAGAGTTAACGGATCCACGGGAGGCGTTTAGTCCATGTCACGAATCCCAAGGGGAGTGTTGACCATCTGCCAACAGGCCCTTTGCATCAAAATGAAGTAGATCTGTTATACCTAGGGCTAGAATTATATTGAGGCAAGGAGGAGGCTGAAAAACTCTAGTAGTCTATAATACATATGTACATGTATTACGAAGTTTATTGCTTGGTCAAAATGAATTAATTAGGATTTCAATTGAGGACATCCCAAGTAATGATATGGGTGGTCTAAGAATTGAGCTATCAAGCCCATGTGGTTTGTATTAGAAAAACAAAACATAGAAAGATTACCAAGATTGCATAAATAATCAATTAAGAAATACGGAGCAAAAGTATTCTTATAGAAGATTACAAATATCTTATCCAAAGTGGATAAGAGTGACAACTAAGAGGATAAGATTGACAAGTAATAAAACAAAAAACAATAATCTAAAGTCATCATGACTTTATTAAAGAAGATTCCTAAAGTCTATCCTAAAAGCTAATTGATTTTTATAAATAAAACATTACTTTAATACCCTCTCTTATGGTCAATCTACTAACTACACTAAACTTATCTCGAAATTCTACAAATTTTCAGGACCCAAAGGTTGGTAAAGTATGTTCACAGTTTGATCTTTTGAAGGACAAAACTGCAACATAACTGATCTATCTTCTACAAGTTGTTTGATGAAGTGACAATGTAGTTCCACATGTTTGGTATGCTCGCGAAAGACTAAATTCTTGACAAGTTTGGGCACCCCTTGATTGTCATAGAAAAAAGGTCGAGGCTTTGTTGGAAATGTTGTCATTGATGTCAAAGCGAATGATCAAGATATTGTCATTGATGTCAAAGTGTATTAGCAAGATTATTGGTTTGTCATTGATGTTAAAAGAAAATGAGGTAGATTGTTATAGGCCAAAAGCCATAAATGGTCAAGTATTTTAGCCGACCAAGTATGTTTAAAGGCAGATTCAAAGATCAAAGATTCAATGGTAGATTCAAAGGTAGATTCAAAGATCATTTTATCGTGCTGGCCGACTTCATCATTGAAAGAAGAAGACACTTATAAAGATGAGATCGCCCAAGAAAGAAATAATATTATTGATGAGTAAGCAAATATAAAAGCAGCACATAATATACCATTATGGTGTAGCGATCATGTGTATAAGGCAGCAATTAAAGATGAAAAGGTAGTGATTAAAAGAAAGTATATATGAAGCCAGCGATTACCTTAAGTGCCACGATTAATATTCTTCTAAACGGCAGCAATTAAGATTAGAAAGTGTAGTTATTAAAGGTAGCTAAGACTATTAAAGGCAGTGATAAAGACTATTAAGGTAGAAATTATGATTGTTTAAAGACAACGATTGTATTTCATAAGTGTGATTATGAATTAATTTCAAAGAGCAGCGATCTCTTTATAAAAGGTGGTGACTTCTCAAAGGGTTATCTCTTTACAAAGAGATGCCACTTTTCATGAAGGCATAAGATATAAATAATGAATGTAGATTGTGAAAAAGAGAAACTAAGTTACTGGGTTCTTGCATTTATGTCCCCATACCGGGCAAAATTCTTTTGGGTTCGTGGTTCGGTACGGGTTCTCTGTGGGTTTGATCAAATTCGCCCTTGGCTACTCGGGTTCTCTATGGGTCCTTCTGTGAAGGACCCATGGAGAACCCGGGTAGCCAAGGGAAAACCTTGGTTGAACTCGTGGCGAACCAAGAAGGACCTGCGCGGACACATGTCATTCAACGCTAAAAAAGGCAAAAAATCACTTTAAAAACATAAAACAAAACCCTAAAATGTGCAAAAAATGCCTTATGTTGCCTTGGCTGACCAAATGAGGCTCATTTTGCAAACTCAAAAGAGCAAAAAACACCATTTTTTTGCCTCCAATAGTTGATTTTTGCAGGTTTTCTCTTTTTTTCGAAGGTGAGACCGTGAGAGCTATGAAGGAGTTCAACTGATAGAAACAAGGGACGAATAGGTGCACTAAGAAGATCAAGCAATCGAAGGTGAGTGAATCTATCCTCTTTTTTTTCTAAGTTTTCAATAATTTTTTTTGAAGATTTTTTGAAGTTTTTTAAAAAATTCAACCTTTTCTTTTGTGTTTTTTTGGTAAGCTTTGAATTTTTTAAAGAATTTTTTATGCAAAATAAGGGGTTAGAATGCCCATTTTTTCTTAAAAAAATTACTTGTGTTAATTTGTTTTAGTTTTTATTTATTTTAGATTCATAACTTCATACAAAATGGCCAGTAGTTCTGCTTTAGTTGGCATAGGTGCAGAGAGTTAATTTAAATATGATCTAGCCTCACCTCTTTGGCGACATACGACAATGATTCAACAACTTCCCAGTGGTGGGGGTTTTGTTTGGCGTTGCAGCCAATGTGGAAATACATATAAGAGCTTGTACTTTCGAGTGAAAGCCCATTTATGCGCTATTGGTCAACAAGGAATAAGAATTTGCCCTGGGCCAAATAAAAAAGGGTTGCCAAAGGAGCAAATAATGGGTTATATTAAAGAACAAGAGGACACTGTCAATGCATTCAAAAAATCAAAGGTTATAGATCATCCTCTTACCAAGAAAGGTAAAAGTAAAATCTTGCAAAGACCTGGTGGCTTATTAGAACTGGCTGGCGCACATCCTTTCACGGAAATGGCACAATCTTCTAAAGGAGAAAATATTTCGTTGACACGAAAAAGAGGCCCATTGGAGAGAGCCTTCAAAAATGAAGCAAGAGAGTTGGCAGATGAAAGCATCACACGTTGCATTTATGGCAATGGGCTTCCTTTCAACATTGTTAGATCACCTTATTGGCGGGAAATGGTGAAAGCCATTTCTAATACAACTTCTGATTATGTTAGTCCTAGGTATGAAAAGGTGTGAACCAACTTATTGGCGAAGGAGAAATCTTTAGTAGAGGCAGCATTGGGAGTAATCAAGGATACATGGGTCGAAGTAGGTGTGTCCATCATTTCTAATGGATGGAAGGATTGCAAAAATAGACCATTGATCAATGTTATAGTAGTGTCCCCTAAAGGGGCGATGCTTTTAAAGGCAATTGATTGTGAAGAGCAAATAAAAGATGCAAGTTTTATTGCCAATATCCTCGAAGAATCCATTGAAATGGTGGGGCCTGAAAGTGTCATCCAAGTCATAACGAATAATGCTAAAAATTGTAGGGCAGCTGGGGCTATAGTCGAGGCTAGATATGGTCACGTTTTTTGGACACCATGTGCAGTCCACTCACTCAATTTGATAATGCAAAAGATTGGAACAAAAATTGAGTGGGTCAAGCAAATCTATGCGGAGGGCTAGGAGATCCAAATGTTTGTGACTAATCATCATATGTCACAAGCCATCTTTAGGACCTTCTCAAAGTTGGAGTTGTTCAAGGTAATTTAAATTTGAATTTTTAATATGTTTTTATTTATTTATTTTAATTTTTCATTGCTGATTTGTGACATGCATTTTCTTGCCATGTTAGGTTGCCGAAACTCGATTTGCATCTCACACAATCGTCTTAAAACGACTTGTGAAGGTGCGAGAGGCCTCGTGTTCTATGGTCATCAACAACTTGTGGAGTGTATGAAAGCAATCAAGCACATAAAGAGCCCAAAAAGTGAAAGTAATGATCTTAGATGATGAGTGGTGGGCTCGTGTGGAATATGTTATAAAGTTCATCGAGCCTATTATGAGCATGATTAGGTATGTTGATAGTGATTGCCCATGTTTGGGTGAAATTTATGATGGCATGGATTCCATGGTGGAGAAAATAAGAGCAATAATAGATGCCAAGGAATATGACACAATGGAATATTATGGTCATAGCTATGACCATATATATATATTATGGTCATTATGGTCATAGCTATATATATATATATATATATATATATATATATATATATAGCTATGTCCATAATATATAAAAGATATAAAAGATAATTGCAAGTAGAAGTGAGAAGTATGAAATGTGAAGATAAATAAAAGGAAGGTGTGTGAGGAATAAGAGTTTATATCAGAATAACACTTGCAGATCAGCAAATGAGAAGACAAAAGGAAGATCATTAAAGAAAAGGTTGAAGGCAGATTTGTAAGAAGGATCCATGGAAGGTTTGTAAGAAGAGTTTATGGAAGAATTATAAAAAGAATATATGTGTTGGCGTTACAATTTGCACCTCTTGAGTGCGTATTGGCAACAGACAGCTATGCACAGTGCGTAATGACTGCTCTTCGAATTAGGAGGGGAAGCTCCCTCTTTTGCTAATATGCGTGAAAAAGTAAATTAATCTAATTCCTATCTTTTTGACTCAACTGGAAAAAGGCATAAGGTGAAGAAAACCAATACATTGCAGCTAAGGTTTTTGTCTGGTTTCCACATATCTTAACTACAACTAAGCTAACGCTAAAACTATCCTATTTCCTCAAGAGAAACAAAGCATGAGGACTTATGAGCAAAGAATTGGTATACGATAATCTTTAAGTCAGGATTTCCAAGGAGGTGGGACACCTATCCGAGGCGTAGGCTGAAAGAAAGGTTATTGGAAATAACATCAAACGGTAAGTTAGTTCCCAGGATTCCTAAGGAGGCGGGACACCTGTCCGAAGTGTAGGCTGAAAGTAACTTACTGGAAACAACACTTAAACGACAATCTCCACTTCTAAATTCCTGAGGAGGAGGGACTCCTATCCGAGGTGTAGATATGAAACAAAGATTATTAATCACAACATCACACGATAAACTTTATTTCTAAATTTTCGAGGAGGGACTCCTATCCGTGGTGTAGATATGAAACAAGCTTATTAATCACAACAAGAATAAAACTGGGACAACAAATTGCATAACGAGACACACACAATGAACGATCAAACCAACATTATATTTGAATAAGTGAACAGATACAAAATAACAGTATTGCACGGCAAGGCGGCTCAACAATTTATTATCACAACAAAAGTTCCTGAACATATATTGAATAGCGAAATTGTACGGCAAGGTGGCACAACAATTAGCTATCATGAGCAAAAGTTTCAATACAAATGAGCAAGGGTGCTCTTATTTATAGAACCTCAAAGGAGTAGGGAACCCTAAAATCTCTTCGAGTTAACATCAATCTTGCAAGCATGCAAGAGTTTATTCCTAAGTCTAACTGTATGCAACCTAACAGTTAATTGGAAAAGCTACCTCAATTAACTGAACTAATACTAAATTAAATGGACCTTGCAACATGCAAGTCCTTATTGATATGAGAGTCAACTGATAACTAACATGAGTTAACTAAATCCTAATTGAAAGCTCCACATAGGTGACTCCAAAATAGACATGCACAAAGGTGGGACAACGAGTTAACTTAGAAAGAAGCATGAAGTTAACTGCTATGTCAAATGTCTATCTTGAAGAGGTGGGACGTCCTGTCCATTGGTTGTGATCTTGAGCAATTAACTCCTCCAAGAAGTTGTTAACTGCCTCATCATCTGGAGGTCGTCACATGTATCAACTGTCAATTCACTGCTTGTCAACAACTTGAGCAATCTTGGAAATATTTGCACACTTGAACTGACAGTTTATTGACTGGTAACTCTGGTGGCTCCATAATTGGAGTGATGGCCTTTATTCTTCTACAACTTTACGCTTTTGACGGTCTTCTTGATTCTTCTCAATGGAAGAGTGTTGCATGATGAAACTGCGAAGTTTGATTGCGAACACTCTAGTTGTGAGAAATGCACATGAACTCGCTGCACACGCAGAATTCCAACGGTATTCAACCCTCTAAACTGGCCTTGGAAGGCTATCAACTATATGAGGTATGAAACCATGTGGACGTTGAGTGACGATGCCTGTCAAATTGTCTGAATCAACACTTCAAATGCGCTTGTTGCAATTTGGTGTTAGTTTTTCTTATGAAATCGTGAATTAAGATTGATTTGGTCTTAAATTCAGTTTGAGTGAACTACATTCTAAAAACCTAGCCTGTTGACTATAAGCATGGCTATGTTCTGACAACTTTTTCGACGAAGCTAAAATAGTTCATGGTTAGGCTAAAAATACCCTGTTGAGGGGAAATTTTTACGAAAAATTCTGAGATGTGGGTTTTGTAGAGAAAATGTTTCTAAGCAAATCCACAACGTCGGAAATTCGAAAAATTGCTTTTTCTCTTGGTATGCAAAGAGTTTTCGGAAAAAGTAGCAAGGGGCAGCAGGGGCTTCAAAAGCTTTTTCTCCCGAAAAATTCTGACGTATGGGTTTTGTAGAGAATGAAATTCTAAGCCAACCTAGATTATCAGAAACTCGAAAAAATGACATATGGGTTTTGTAGAGAATGAAATTCTAAGCCAATCCGGATTATCAGAAACACAAAAAAATGACCTTTACTTAGGCATGCAAGAGCTTTTTAGTAACAAACGCTGCAAGGGTTGTAGGGGTACCAGGGGCAATTTTTCCCAAGAAGAACTAGCACATGGGTTTTGGGGTCAATGAGCTGAACGAACCCAAATTCTTTGTTTTTGGAAAAAATGAGTTTTTGGCCCCCATGCAAAAGAATCTTCAGGAAAAAAGCACAATACTTCAAAATGTGAAGTAACAGGGCAATTTTCTCGAAAAATTTAGAAACATGGGTTTTGTTGATGACGTTGAATTATGTGAACTCAGATGATCAGATTTTGAAAATGATGCCGCTTACTTTGACATGCGAGAGAAAACCTAAGACAAGGATAGAAGAATTTTAGAGATAGAAAATAGAAATTATATTCTGCTTTTGAAAATGACGCCTTCTCCTTGAATTCGATTTGATGAAGTCTGAAATGCATGCACTCGAATGATGAACTCTAGAAAATAATTCCTTTGAACAATCTGGACCTGGTACTGCGAAGAACACTAAAAGATATCACCCGTAGCGCCTTCAAATCTTGTTTGCACGAGAAAATGCGTGTTTGCTTTCAACCTGTGATGAGAATAATGGACGCCCAAATGCCTTAATGAATAAAATCTATGTCTTAGGGGGTCACACTTGCATGCAAATTCCTAAATTGGGCACCACAATATTATTGGACCTCCATTTTATTTAACTGAATGAGATAAAACACTAATTTGGGTGCCAACTCCTATGCACAAATAAATTCACCACATGCAAGTGGAAATATTAAGTCATTTGAGGTCGACTCAGAAGTTAAACTAGAGATTTAATATTATTTTAATTTAAATTATCAAACTCCAGTTATGGGGCAACCAAGAGACTTGAGTT